>QFEZ01001708.1:9682-24763 GCA_003316425.1 Russula lepida
CCACTTTTTTTGAACAAAGTGGAAGAACCGTGATGTAACAGCCAACACTCAGATGTCACACAATAGCAGAACACAGAACTTGCATATATAGATAGGGCAGTAAAGGGAGTTTACAAGGAGCACGGCATGTGTGAGAGATGAAGGTGCTGGGAGATGCGGGTGAGGGTTTTTCTGCTCTCTCCAGTGGGTGTAGGTCGGTCTTATATCCTCTTGGTGGCTCCTGGAATGCGTATATGACGAGGTTACGTGATGTCGAGGTCTCGCATGTGATTGTCGCGGACGATGGCGTGATGACGTGCCACACTGCCATGACAAGGCAGGAGCGAGAAGACCGAGAAGAGTGGGCAATCGGAGCATAAAAGGGGGAATACGTAGGTAAGGTGCTTACACCCCTCCCAGCCATATAAAGAAAGTGAAAGGGGTAAGGCGCGGGGAGGCGGAAGGGGCACGGATCGGATGCGTCAAAAACCTCAGTGAGGAAAAGCTACCGCCGGCGGCAGAAACTATTCTACTCCAAAAGGGTGAGCGCCCGGTAGCCGGCTGTGATGTGGACGGGGGGGATGATGATGGTCGGGAGTTTGAATCGTTGGTCTTCTCGTTGTTCTTGTATCGCCTCTGCGCGATTTTGTGTTTCGTGTCCTTCCAAGTGTCTTGTGTGTAGGTCTCGTCGTCGTCGGTGTTGATGTGTTGCTTGCTCGGACACTTGCACTTGGTGTTGTTGTTGATCCACCTTTTGCACTTGGTCTTGTTCTTTGTCGCTTTCGTGTTTGTTTTGCCGCAAGAGCCAGACATCCAGCGCCTCGCAGTCTTCCAGTTCCGAGGCCGGTAGCCACTTGTCGCCTTCCGGCCCCTCGCCTTTCCATCGTACGCGATATTGTCATCCGTGTTTTCTTTGGCGCTCGTCAACTATATTGTCGATGAAGAATTCTTGTTTACCGTCGATTACGACCGGTTCCGGTGGGTGTAGGGCCCTTTCTGTGAAAAGGTTATCGTCATTTTCGTTAAACGGCCGGAGTTCGGAGGTGTGGAAGACGGGGAAGTGGAAAACAGTCTGTGACGGTGTTCGTGTTAAGTAGGCGGTAATCATTTACCCAGCGGGGGAGTACAGTTAGATCTGCTTTCGGGATAATGAAGGCACCGGACCCCGCAGGAGCGTTCGAAGGGCGGATTATCCAGCACCAGCGGATTTTCGAAACTGGCGAATAACGAGGCGGCACGTTCATTGTCCGGGATAGTTCGTCCTCCTATATTTGAGTATATACTAATCGACATGAGAGCAATCGACACAGATGGTGTCGATAACGTGACAACTAGTGTCTCAGTAACGAGACAAGTGCAAAGGAGAAAGATAACGCATGGTATCAGTCTGAGACAAAGTCTTAAACTGAAACGGTAATGGTGTGAAGGAGAGCTTTCGTGCAGCGACGAACCGCCCAATTTCCTCCTCAAGGGTATCCGAGGGTTCTGATGCGATCCGCGGCCCAAAGATGCAGTTCTGGTAGTTACCCCAGGGAGTACCAGAGGAATCCAATTGTATCCGGCCTTTCGATGAAATATTCTGCAGGGATGGCAATACTTCCGTCTTTCCGTCGCCAGCAACCTCTAGCAGTGCAGGTGCCATCTTCTGCGCAGGGATCCTGGATAGGTAAAGGTTCTTCACAGCGATAAATGGGCGTAAAAGTTCCAACCACTGGGTAATTTTATTGTCGTCTTGCCAACGATTCACATCATCATCATACTCGATGAAGTAAAGATCTTCCACCATTGAAAGGAGAGGCAAACATGAGATACAGATCCGCGACAGGGATGCAAGTTGCCGATCTGGTATTCGATGTCGGATTTGTATGTCGACGCTTAGAGATGTCTGTGATAAAAGTTTGATACGACCAAAGGATCCACCGAAATCGGAATAGCCGTCATGGAAACCGACATATGCTTCATCGTGGCCGTGAGCCTTCAACCTTGTTGAGTGACTAATGAATTGAGTGAATTGCGTGGTGTTGAGAATGTCTTCCTCGTCGAAGTCTATTTTCAAGTGATCGAGTTGAGGGGTATCTATGCGGGCCAAAAGGTCCTCAAGATATTTGCTACCACCCTGGTACAGAAAGAAGGCGAGAGTAGGGAGGACTGGGCGTGTGAGTGGAGGTGGATGTCGGCCATCTGAGTCCCCGTCGCTGGCAGCTATGTGGTGAAGCCAAAATGATTTGAGGCTAGTCAGCGTGGAGAGGCACGTGACCATCACCTCGAGTGAAATGTACACGGGAGAAAGGCGAAGTTCGACAAGGTGAAGGGTAGTCAAAAGTAGCTTTGATAGATTCGGAAATGGAATGCGTTCCAAGTCGAGATATCGCAGATGTGGTGCAGATCCACCCAAGAAGGAATCGGGATTGATTGGTGCAAAGTCATCGAATTTGGTCGCTTGAAGCCGCAGATCTATCAGTCCCGGAAATGGCTGCTGCAACGCCGTGAATATTTCTTCCCATTTCTCCACATGTACGAAGCGTAGGTCGATTTTGCACACGCGATCACTGCACTTGAATGCAGCCATGATGTTATCAGACTTTGTGCTTGATGAGATACCAGCCTCAATGACGAGCGGCAGTGCCGGCCAGAGGTCCAGCATGTCCATCACTGGCTTTTCTGGTGTACAGAGAAGCCGCAGATTCAGGAAACGTGGCGATCCGAAAACAATGCTTCTCCATCTTCGACAGACATGTACCAGCATTTGCCATGCCTCAATCCTCTCCTTTATCTCTTCGACGACGACATGGAAATAAAATATTTTTAGTAAGGCGTCATCAGGAAGTATGTCGATGGTATCACTGGGCCTGCATCATCGCATTGAATCAGTGAGCGGCCATTGCAGTATGTTGAGCAAAGGATACGCCAACATGACTAAAGGATGAGGGGCGGTACTGGAGTGTGGGTTGGTGGAATATGGTGGGACCCGATGGGACTTGATGAGGGGCTCGATAGACCTTTTGATTGAGGGGGGAACAAAACACCGAGTGGAACAAAACCGAGTGACCGTGGGAAAGCCCGCGTGATCTTGATCAGGTGGCCGCAAACCCCCCTGAGCTGAGGCTGAGGGATACCTTGACATCTGGCGCGAGGGAAAATGACACCATTCACCATTGTCAGTTCCAGGCCTGTTTCGCACGCAGCCAGCACGCAGCTTCAATGTGGTTGATCCGGAAAGGCGTTGTCATTTTTGGCTGTGCGCCAGGCTGGTTCCACTACACCACGTTGTACGCTATCGACATTGGGGCAGGCGGCGATGCTCATGCCGGAGCTCTTATCTTGGGAGATAAAGGCGGGCTTTTTAAAGTTGGGCCCCAGTTGCAAGCAACGCGATGGCTGATTTGCGGACAGATGACGCATATCCACGGCTTGCGGTGCTTCAGATCGACCAGGCCATCGTCGTCTCTTCTTTTGGGACGGGAGAAGCCTGGCTACATGCACGGTTGAGCCTCTCAAGGACGGACCGGACTATTTGGGGACACGCCCTCGGAGTAACAATCGACTGAGCAATCGACACGAAGGCTACTGTACAACAATCTATTCCAGGGTCGCCCAACCGGTGAGAAATTTTCACAACACATGATGCTTGACTGGGTCCAACCAGACAATGTCGTGTACGCTAGTGGGCTACCGACGATGCGCGATATGGACTAGCAACGAAAGAACGGCCCTGTTTCCCCGTTCGTAGCAACGCTACCTTCGTTCATTCTGTTGTCACAGACAAAACAAGTCGATTTTCGCAGAAACGGAGTCCGACTGACACTTGTAGATATCTTGGACATGGGAGTAGTTCTGCTGTAAGGTGGGCTGCGTGGCTGCGCCCTTACGGACAGCTCCGGGCTCGGTCTAGTCGGCCAAAGTGACACTTCGTTCCTTGTTTTTCTATTTTCAGTTTAACATTAACGCCATCCATCGCCTCTGGCGTTGCGGTAATGTATTTGTTATACTGTAAACCTGACCCCTCAATTAGAAAAATAGATTCCCCTTAGACCCCATTTCGCTTCTGTGTGCCGGTGTGCCGTTTCCCTTCTGTCTTTCAGTCTCTTCAGCTTGAGGGTGCCGGTTGTTAGCGCGAGCGAACGAGCCGACACACATCCTGCCCCTTTGTTGAATGCTGACCCTTTCCCTTTCTTCTAGTCTCCTTCCTTCCGAACTCACTCACACCACTCAGAGGCGTTTCACTGCATCTAGCACACTTTATCGTACATCATTCTATCCAGTAGGAATGCTTTATGGGAATTAGGGAGTAATTGAAAAAACTGGCGGCCGATACGGAATTTCATGCCTTTTCTCTGATCTCTTCTGAGCGGATATCTGGAGATCTCTCTTCATCCTTAGACGAACGTCCTTGATCACCATCCTCGAATGCCGGCTTCTCTTGCTCAAAGTTAGATCCATGGTTTCTGTGCGAAACAAAAATAGGCACAAGTCAGTGTTTTCAGGTTCGGATGGAAGAAATGGGTATGGATATGAATACGCACTCCGGCCCGATGATAGTGATAAAAATGACAAGGGCGGAGATGATACCAAGGAGGATGCCTTGCACTTTCGCGTAGTCGGGGACGACCTCCGGCTTTCCCTTCTTAATGATCGTAATTTTCAAATGGTCACCGCCTATAGCCTCCATCTGCGCAGATGCCGCCGATATCATCTATCAGAAGGAGGGGTCGTCTGTCGATCAATAAACAGGTCATATGGTATAACCGAACCACGTACGTTTCCGATTTGGTATGCAACGCCAGGGAAGGTAGCTCGGAATCCGGGTGGGCTCATCTCGGCGAGCTGTATGGGGATCACACCCCACGCACCCTGAACGCCAAATTGCACACAGAAAGCGCCGGCCGCAAGCGAACTGAAGCCAGACGGAAGAATCCAGAGCGGAATGAAAATCCCGCTGAGCGTGACAAACAAGATAATCGTGAGCCGGCGGCCGATACTTTGCGAAATAGAGCCCGCAATGGCCCCGCCGCTGTGGAAAAAAGAGGAATTGAATATTGAATATATAAAGAGAAAGCCGGCGTGAGGGACGCACGTAATGGCCCCGACATTGCCGATGATTGTTGCGACGATTGAATGGTACCTGTCGAAACCTTTGGTCGTCTGGAGGTAGGTAGGATACAAATCCTGAGAACCATGCGAAAGGAAGTTGAAACCTATTTCACAGTTTAGTCCTTTCCACATCCTCCAATATATGCCAAACCACTATACCAGCCATGAGCATTATGGCATACAGGCACAGTCCCCAGTGCGTTTTGAGCATCACCCGCACTTGATGGATGAACACCTTGGTCTTCTTCCCGGTAGAACCGCCAAGTACGCGTTCTTGTTCTTTCGCACGGAGAAACACCTCGCTTTCAGGAATAAAAACCCGGAGAATTGCCGCAGAGGCGGAAATTGCCGAAGTTGTCCAAAACAGTGCCCGCCAGGTATGGCGGGTGTGCGGGACAATAAACAGGTTCAGGATAGCGGATATGAGGTAGCCGAGGGCATATCCTTGCTGCAGTACACCCGATCCAAGCCCACGTGCTTCGACGGGGAGATTCTCGAGCGCTGTGGACGTGGCCAAGCCCCAAACACCTCCCATGGCAATGCCGAAGAGGGTTCTCACGGCAAGGAACTGATGGAAAGTCTGGACGAAGCTAGTACCCAGCTGAACCGTGGAGCAAAGGAGGAGATTTGCTACAAGTGGCCACTTCCTGCCATAGCGATCGGACAGGATACCGAAGAGCACCTACAGCGACGGAGATCATCAGTATTCATCCAGATATACTTTTCGAAATTAATCGCCATCCAAGATGGAAGACCACGTCAAGCTGGCGAAAAACCTCTATATCAAAGATAACGACAGAAGTACTTACAGCACCGATTGATCGAACGAGGAGGGTCAAAGTTATGGCCGTGGTCTGAAGTTGAGTTGTTAGATCTCTCAGAGGTGACGTCTAGTCGTGACGTACGATAGAAGCTGCCTCAGCTTTATGGAATTGCTCTTGCAGGCGCGTGACGCTGAGAGCAACGTTGAAGAAATCGATTGCGTCGCAGGTCCAGGCAAGCCATCTATGACCAGCATCAGATTCTGGGAGGTAGCATGATACGAAAGGGTCATACCCGGTCATAAATTGTGCCCACTGGATGCCGGTGAGTGAGAGTAGAACCTCCGGAAGTGATTTACGATTCTCATCGTGGGCTTGACGACGTGGGAGGAGATTACGGATGAAGTAAGGCGCCATGCCGGAAATGCAGCAGGACAGAAGCAAGGCAGGGGTCCTGGGGCTGAAATACCTTTATGTATAGAGTAGAGACACCTCATTGAGGCCCAATGAAGTCTCTCCTGCAAGGCTGGGGTTTACGAGAGCCGCGGCCGAGCACTAATTTCGGGCCCGAAAATTCCTAGTCTGCTACCAAATGAACGGGCTAGACTACAGGTCACCTAGAAAACGACCATGGCCAACCAAGTTGAGGATATAACGAGGACCGCACGCCATAATATGAGTGATAGCAATCAAGTCGGACTCTGACTTGATTGCTATTACTCACATCACCCGACACGAACCCGTAGAGAGTAGAGACGATTCAAGGCAATATCATATGCCAGACGAGATCCTAGCACTGACAGACAAACTTGCTGAGAAGTTTCTCCGGTAGACGCCAGCGGCGAAATGTGCGGTTCAAAACTGATGGAGTAGGGTCCAATGTGGGTTGGAGTCAAGATCGAGGTCCGAACGCCATCTCGTCGGGTGCCACTGCTCTGGGCTAAGTTTTTTTTAGAAGGAACATGAAACCATAGCTAAGTTGTGGCTTAATTTTCCTTAGTACTCAGCAGAGGGGGACCGCAGTTGTTGGCCATCTCATGGCCAACAACCAAGAGTAATGGGTATCATTGAAGTAGTGGCCATCATTGAAAGTCAGACCGGTAGAACATGTAAAATGTACCCCACCCGATGTTACGTCATAGGCATAGATTGAGCACTAATTTGAACTGGTGCGTTGCCGTGCCACCTTCTGCCACCAGCAAGGGACAAGTGTGAGGTATAATAGCGAGAGTTACAATCATAGTGTCACAGTGAAATCGGCGGGTACCTCGCATAAACTCGGTTTTTCCAATAGGTGTGACACGTGACACGAGCTGGTGTGTCGCTGTTTTCAGCCGCAGCCGCGGCTGCACAGCACCAGTGAGTACGCCCCAGAATATTCCCTATTGCATATCTCTCTATTTCTGCTGACGTTTCTCTTACTATTTTCTTGTACATTCGGCACAACGACGACGCGTTTGCCTACTCATCCCCGACACCGCTCCTTTTACCACCGGGACTCGATTACAATATTGAACGTATTTAAGCAGCCTCCTCATTGAGGCCGGCATTAGAACATCTCTTGGATTTCAATCTATCACTGTGTTTTCCTCTTCTCTTTTACCCTCTTGCCTGCGTTCTCATCGTCCCGTCGTTTCGGCACTAGTGCTCGTGGACTCGCTTGTCCACATCGTGCCTTGTCTTTTATCACTTCACTTCTGTTTCCCTTGTCACCTTATCGCATCGAAACGGCATGCAAAGCAAAGCAATGTGGCAGAAAAATGGGTAAGCCTGAGTTCAGCACCAGTATCAGAACGTTGTGCTGCTGAAAAGGAGATCAGGACGCTTTTAAAAACTCAGGAAATCGGCATATTAATTTTTTGGACTTTATAAGTCACTATGAAGTCAAACGAGTTGAAAAGTGAAAAGATATGTAGATAGACTCCTCCTTGAAAAAGGTACGGTATGGGTAGTCAGCTATCTAGCAGTGTTTACGCATTTTTTACTTAGGAAGTCCCTTTATAAAGTCAAAAATGTCGGAAAGCCAGAAAAAAATTCGAAGTTTTACTGGTGATGTGCCACCCCGCGTTGGGGCAATGGAGATAGGACAGTGGGTTCAGAAATGAGAAGATTGAAGACCGGTAATGATGCGAGGTACATTGTATCCGCGGAGGTTATTTTGCGAATAGCTCGTTTAGTTTAACCTTAAAAATAAATCGTCTCCCTGATAGATGCTGTGTGTGACGTGGCCTCTCAAGTATGGGCCATATGAGGAGAGTACTAGTACTGTACGTGTGAACTTCGGAGCAGTCTGAGAAGACCAGGCAGGCAAGTTCGCGGTGGCATCACGAGACGATAGGAGAAGGTGCAAACGGGGCAGGCTTGCATTACTTGTACTTGGTATCCTGGGATATGGGGAATGTCTGAGTATGGGATTACGAGATAAAAACGACATACGCACTTTTCCTGAGCAACTCGTAAACCAAATCATAGTGTTGCGCCCCCTTTTTCACGCGTTGTGCACCGTCTTGCCGGTCTTGGTAAAAGATAAAGAATGACTCGCAAAGGGAAGTAGAAAGCTCCCCGTTTCTTTACCATATAAAGGAAGAATTGGGTGTTCTCCGTCTTCGTTAGCGACACATTCCGCTAGGTCCTCGCACTTGGAATTTACCAAAGTACTGAATGTCTTGATCCTAGTGGGAAGGAGCAGACAGGCTGCTCATAAGGTGCGCCTTTCCACTCAGCCACCAATTGGAATGGAACAAAGCCTGGACATAACCGGGCCGGGCCAACAATCAGTTTTCTCCCTGACACCGACAGCTGGTCGAATCTCTTTATTTGCGCGTACATCACGCACGCATCCATCGATGAGCTGTCAGCCTCATGTCAAGGGACATTCTCCGGTTACATCAACAGACTAACAATGTCTCATATAGAGCTGTTCAAAGGTGTGCCCTTCATCAATTTGAAGGCTCACGACCATAGTACGCCTGTACCTGTCCCACCAGGCCTGGTGATACCCATTGACATACTTACTGACGATGTTCTTATAGAAACATTATATTTTTGTGTTAGTGATGCCTATGCCCCCGGATCTCAAAATGATAGAGGCATGGAAATTGCTAGTGCTTGTGTGTCGACGGTGGCGACACATTGTGTTTCGATCACCACTTCGCCTGAACCTGCAGCTTCTTTTGTACACCCGGAACGCTTTTTTGAACTAACCTTCCGTCGATCCAATTCTAACCCCCACCCAATTCACCAATCACACACCAAGGTTCAACGCACTTGATAAAGCACGACTGGATGTCGTTAAGGTCGCGCTTTCACCAAATCATCCACCCGTTTCTTGGAAAATTTGCGTCCATTTATCGCCTCGAAGGATCTCTATATACCCTACGGAAGATGTTCTTGGAGGAGCGCGGGCGATTGGCCATTGTGGAGAGGCAAGTGACCATCACCTCAGGTAAAACATACCCAAAATGAGAGTACAACGAAGTCGAAGATCGACGAGGTGAGTGGCAGACAACAGTACTTTCGGCAATCCCTGAAATGAAACACCAGCATAGTTTTGAAACGTGACTCGAGCCTCAGATCTGTTGGTTCCTGGAATGACACTTGCATCACCGTCAAAACTTTCTCCCATGCCAGCCCTGCATCGCATTCGATGATGATTTTATGGAAACGATCGCTGCGCTCGAGTACAGCAAGAATGTTGTCTACCCCTGATACTTGGCAGCTATCATCCCTGTGGACGACGAGAGGTAAGGCAGGTCAGACGTTCAACGTGTCCAGCACTGGTGTTCTGGGTGTACAGACAAGTTGCAGATTCAGGCGACGTGGCGATCCAAAAGTTTTCGCCATCGTTGACAGACGTACACGAGCACTTACCACACCTCTATCTCGTCCTTTATAGTTAGGACTTCATCAATATCTTCAAAATCGTCGACATAGAAGTCAAATATTGCATCACGATTTGAGCCCAATTGTTCACGTGATGACTCTGTCCTTCCTTTCCAACTCGGAGACCTAGCGTTTGTCCTCACTCCACCATTCTCGATACAATAGCCTAATCAAGTACAGGTAATACAGCCTGTGCCGTGCGCGCTCTCCCCGGCCTTCGTTTTAACACGACCCCCCCAGCGAAAAAAAACAGAACCCGATTTTCTACTCGTAATTTGAACGTTGGTACTTCGAAGAAGTTCGAAGTTCGGACCCATTCCCGAAGAGCGCGTGCTAATGTCGAGGAACATAGCAACAAACTCCCTATATTCGCTTATATAGTCTACAGAAGCCTTTCGCAGGAGGCTGCTTGAGCTACAGACTTCCGCATATTGCAGTTCGAGAAGGTGAAGGAAATCAGTGTCATGATCACGTGTCACCAATACTGAGCGGGCAGAATGTTTTGTTCGTTATCTGCTATCTGGTGATTACTGACAGTACTGACCTTCAACAACACCCGTATTCGGCGCCGGAAAGGAGCTATGTATATGTGGAGGTTCCTGACACGTACTGACATCCTCCTATCCTCCGTTTGCTGCCAGATCGCCTTTTTCTTCTGCGCGTGTAGAAAAGCCAGCCTCACCCTGCTCTCGTTCAACGACAGCCACCCCCTGGTCGTTCGTCCGAGTCTTACGTGCTCTCATCTCATATTCCATTTCCTATCATCTGTCGAGCAGTTCTCCAAGTCATTCGTATTCCTCGCTTCGACGTCTTCCGTCCATGCCAATCCTGCCATTGCTGGGCTTGCCCGCTAGGCCCGTGAGCCGCCCACTGCATCGCCCCCTTTGCCGCCATTCTATGAGCGGTCTGAGAACCGACGGCTAGGGTGGCTTACGATGAAAAGCGAATGCGTAGGTTCCCCTTTCTTGGCATCGTTGTACGAGAAGGACATTGCTAAATTCCAATCCAGGGCTTGCCCTCCAGGCCTGTGAACCACCGCTCCCTGCTTGTGAACTAGGCACTCCATTGCCTCCTTTTCCGACGATCATTGAGCGGGCCATTGAGACCACTATTTCAAAACGCCAGGGTCAGATCCTGTTTCTCAGCCTTACTGTACGATAAGGACTTTTGCTAACTTCCGAACCAGGGAACCCCAAGCCTCCGCGCCCTAAGTCCCTCAAGTTCCCCCTTAAGTCGGCCTCTGCGCCGACCTCAGCGTCCGCCCCTACGTCCGGCTCTGCATCCGGCTCTACATCGGCCCCTGCCTCAGAGACCGCGCCGACCTCTGCGACCGACACCGCGACTGATACTCCTCCGGCCTCTCCAACGGACACTGCGACAGACACTGCGAAGGCCTCTACTGGCCAACCCACCGCTACATTTAGTTTCCTTGAAAAGCGACTCTGTAAGTTCCTCTTTCTCGGCCTCGTTGTATGAGAAGGAATTTGCTAACTTCCAAACTAGTTCTAGCGAATCCCCCGACTTTTACCGGCCTGCCTCTTCGTCGGCCTCTGCGTTGGCCTCTACGCCAGTTCTCTCTATCCCTCCTGTGTCTGTGAAATGCCGAATAATGGCATGAGTGAGTCCGTAAGGACCCAGTTGAGTACCCCTAAAGATGGAAAAAGAGGGTGTAAAAGAGAGGGAAAAGGAAAAGCGTCCTGAGACGGCTGGCACACAGAAAAAGAGGGAAACAGGAACTTGTTCATTATAAGTTTGATGGGGATGTGTAAGGTGTGCTGCGTGTACGGACAGCTCCGGGCTCGGTCTGGTCGGCCAAAGTGACACTCCATTCTTTGTCTTTCTATTTTCAGTTGCACACCATGCATCGCCTCCGGCGTTGCAGTCTTGCATTTAAACCTGACTTTTCCATAGTTAAAAGAAGGACTACTTTCCCCCCATTTTATTTCCGTGTGCGCTGTGCCATTCTGTCTTTCAGCCTCTTCAGTCTGAGGGTGCTGGGTGTTAGCGTGAGCAAACGAGCCGACACACACCTGCCCCTTTGTTGAATGCTGACCCATCTCTCTCCTTTCGAACTCACCAGCGTGGTCCGCCGCGCTACAGGCTGTTTACAATAAGTACATGTGGGCTCGACTTATTTGACTAGTTCTTTTGGGTCAAAGAACCAGAGAGTTCGAGCGACAAGGAGAGAGGAAAAGGAAATAAGGTGTGATGTCCGAGTCGGCCATGTGGCTGACCCGAAACACGGCACGTGACACGAAAGCTGTAACCCCCCATCCGCGCGCGCAGAGCGGCCGATTATTATGATGATCGCCGTGCAAGGCCGTGCAAGGTATGATGATCGAAGGTATAACAAGGCATTGTGGGGAGTGTCCCCGAGAGAACCGAGAACACCGAAGGACGTAAAATGAATGGAAGCTGGTGAAATTAAGAAGTACTGTAGAAGAAGGACACACGACACCCAAGGGCAGCTAAACCGAGTCCCTTACAGTCTGCCTTTCTGAAACCTCCCTTTCCCACTTTGTCGACCTCTGCGCCAGCTCCCCATCCCACTGCGTAGACCTCTACTAGCTAACCCACCTCTACACTTGGTTTCCTTCAAATGCGATTCCGTAAGTTCAAGTTCCTCGGCCTCAGCCTCATCGTACGAGAAAGACAGCTAGCTTTCGAACTAGGATTTGTCCGTGAGTAGATCAAACTTGGCAAGACGAGCGACGAATAGAATAGACTAATTTATTGGAATCTATGCTCTAGATACGCTTGGTAAAACGCTCTGGTTGTAAGGCCTTATATATACATGTGATGTAGCATTATTCTTGTCGTTGTTCAGTTGATTGCGCCTCCGAGGCCATCGTGTTCTTTGACTCACTTGAGGAATCTGACAACCTATACGAGTATTCCGCTGCGTGATTGCACCAGTTGCCATTTGTCGTGGAGATCTTGACAGCCGGCCATAACAAGACGTGACGTGTTGGCGTCTATCTCACTTGGTAACCTGCCTCAAATGCCATACGCGTTGAGGGCGGTAAGCGATGTATAGCACGGAAATGAAAATCATAGTTTGTGGGCGAGACGGGAACCACTAGGTTATATCTCGTATTCGATCATTTCGATGGGAAGAATAACGCGATGAATGAGTTGTTGTGACGCCGAGCAAGACGTGCACGACTGCGTAAACGATGATAGGAAGGCGAGTCAACGCGAAGAAGGGGCGATAGCACAGAAGATTTGACTCATTTGAGTATAGTATGGAGTGCAGCCTTTGAGCGATAGGGCGCGATCTGGAAAGACAATGAGACGAAAATGAATAGGCGAGGGTACGGGAAGCCTAAGCCCTTGGGCTACTCACGTTTGAGAATGGTGAAGTTTTGAAGCAGATAGTCGGATAGGAGTTTGACCCGTGCTGTCGCGGTTGGGCGTGTCAGGTCAGGTGACTTGTTTACAGGCTGACTCTCCACGTGGCCGACACGCGTCGCCACACTCGCTTTGCCTTCAACTTACCGGGGCTCGTAGCTACCCATTCCATTCTATGAATAGCAGGTTCTATCTCCTCTTCTCAGCTTTGCGTGCGATTCCGTTTCTTTTTCTCTCAGCTCATTGCACTCTGACTAGGCAACGATAAAACGTGCGACCGAGCGAATGAGCCCTCGTGCGCCTTTCTCCTTCCGTCAGGTGCTAACCTTCTCCCCTCTTTCTAGTAGCAACTTCTTTCTATTCGGACTCACCAGCGCGATCCCTTGCGCTATGGCAATCCAAAAGTCATTTCCAGATCTGTTACAACTGGGGCTTACACCATTGTACGGAACGAAATTGCGGTTCCCGATCCCGATTCGTTCTCGGGAGGATCTGAACCATGCCTGCGATTGCTTGCCTTGAATTCTATCCCATTTCCGGAACTTCCGAAGCTTCTTCTGTCTACCACTCAGCTAATCCTTCTTTGCCTTCGGTCTAATCTTGATTCTGGGTACATTTTACCTGAGATGATGGTTGCTTGTCTATCTGCCTTGACGAGCCTCGAGGTACTTTCGTTTGGACTTCTATTCCCTCGACCTCACCTTCCACCTCCACCGACATGTTCTATCCACACAGCTCTCGCTGATGAAACGCCTCCGGAGCGGCATGAGTGAGTCTGTGAGGACAGAGATAAGGTCCTAGAAAGGGAGAAGAAGATCAGTGTATTAGCAATAAGGAGACGTGCGTATGCACGGCGGCTTGTTCTGCAGAATGTCGCATGCATGGCAAAATGAAAGTGCAAGCCAGAGTGAAAGAGAAATCGTCCTGAGACGGCGGGCACAAAAAAGACAGGGGAAAACACGAACTGGTGTATTACAAAATTGATTCGACTAGTCATTTTCGGTAAAAGGACCATGGCACAAGAGCAAGAAGAAGCGAACAAAATAGTATCAACACCGGACAGGCTAGCCGACCTCAGTTGCTACCATGGACGTGATGGAAGACGTATAGTAGGAAGACGCTAATCATCAATCGCGTGAGTAACAATTGGTATTGATTTGAGCTATACTAATAATAATGTTGGGTATAGAAAAGGTGGGGAGGCAGCGTGCCCGAGAAAACCGAAAGCTGTCCGAGAACACCGAAAGATATGGAGTGAACGGCAATCATTAAGACTAAGGAAGTGAGAGGAATCGCTAAAGGTTACAAGAGACTAAGGTACACACAGCACCTATGGCAGCTAAACCAAGTCCAGCGATACAAGGCGAGAATGGCTGAAGACACCCCGGACGGCTCGGATTGTGTGGTCAAGGACGCTGGAGTGGTCTTCATGAGCACAGCCAGGTCGACTACCTTACAGCGCCTTTTGAGTGTATAAAAACCTCATGCCTCAGCCTGCTCTCGTTCAACAACAGCATTCATCCCCTGGTCCTTCAACAGGTGCCTCGCAGTCCATAACTTGCTAAAACTGCTATTTTTCCTGCCTAACTTGACCAGTCCAAGTTTTACGTGCTCATTTCATGATGTTGTCCAAATCATTCATTGCTCTCGTCTTCCTTGCTTTGACGACTTCTGTCAATGCTAATGTGGCCATTGCTGGACTTGCCCGGCAGGCCTGTGGATCACCTCCTGCGGCACCGATCTCTGAGTGGTCGGCTTACGATGAAAAGCGAATCCGTAAGTTCCCCTTTCTTGTCATGTTGTACAAGAAGGACAGGACATTGCTAACTTCTGATCTAGAACTTGCCCGCAAGGCCTGTGAATCGCCCTGTGGGCCAACCTTTCTGCCTCTTCCTCTCCCTGATGGGTCGGGCTCTCCTCCCCCTGGGTCGGACTCTTTGCCACCCCCTGGTGGGTCGCCCGACACCTCTCTGCCACCTCCCTCTGGTCCGCCACCCCCTCCTGGCCGTGCACCCCC
>QFEZ01001709.1:0-15445 GCA_003316425.1 Russula lepida
ACAACTCGTAGTACAAAGGTATTGCATGTATTTAAGCAGTCTCATCGTTCCCGAATATCCAGAGCATTGTGTTCCTCTTCTGATTTGTGTGCCGTTGCCTTGAACTCCTCGACCTCCTCAATACCTCTCCTTGCATCATCCCCTTCTCGTCATCATCCCTGTCATCGTGCTCGCTTCGCTCGACACTTCCCGAAACCGTTTATCGCGCTAATCAGCACTCTTGGCCTCACATTGGTGAGCCAAATTGTAAGAAGCACATTGCCAATGACAACCCATATGGGGCAGGAGAATGATCAGGCAAATGGGCAAAGCCTGATGCTGCCAACACTTGAGCACGCACAGCAGAGGAACAGGCGCCCTCAAGGCAGAACCCCAGCCCAAGTCACTGCCCCTGCCTGCATCCCTTCCCCCACCCATGTCCCTCCCCTGCTTGGCTCTTCAATGCACGCACATGGGATGTAAAGCCCCTATTATTCCCATCCCCCCATCCCCCCATGTCCTAGCCAGTTTATTCCCATTCTTTGGGAATCCCTATGGCTCACCCTTATCATTCCCCTTATGTGTTTTCGACTTACTCATACCACAAATATTAATGTAACTTAGAATTTTGTAGAATAAAAAAAAATTATATAATTTGATGTGAGAATATGTTACGTAAATAAGGGCCACTTATATGTGTGTGACTTAGCCGCGTTCTGGGAGCGTGGGCTTCGGGTGCAACCAAGACGCGGGGCTCATTTTACCACGTGTTTGTCACGTGGTTGGTTGCGAACTTACGCCAACTAATTTGGGCCTTGCGGTGTTTGAATCTGCACTGCAACAGTTAGAAGTCAGAACGGCTGCCGAACCCAGCAAAACCTGATTTCCTACACAATGCACTCTTCAGCCGCTTTACCATGTTTTCTGATTCTTTTCTGATTCTTGTCGGAGGGCCCAACAGCTATCGTGTGGGTATAACTGTCGCTTGCGAAGCCTAAAGCAAATAGTCAATTTACTACAAGCGTGTTATAGAGTCGTACTATCCTTTTATGTCTCAGTCTGGCATTCTCTCGAGAACTGGCCCCGGCGACTGTAATCCATCTATGGAGGGATAGTTCTTATTCCTGTTCCGTTGTTCGTTCCGTAACTATAGTACCCGATTCAATTCCACCCAATCGCCTCCGAGTTTCATAACGTATAACCCAGCTGGCGTGCATCAATTGCACCGGTCTGCTTGTCCCGGTCCCTATAATATAACGTACGTAATGCCATTCATGTCTTGTTGAATGGTGCCAGTGATCCGAACCGTCGCCCGGAGGTGGACATCTCAAGTTTAAGTTTTAGACTCCATGATGAGGTCCTTAAAAAATACCTTATAGTCCTGGCATCCATCTGCTTCTCCCCCGTGCCCCGCTCTTCCTCTCACTCGCACTTGATCATATTCGTTGGGATGGGATCTTTCAGCGACACAAGCGACAAGAAACGTGGTCACGTTTCGGTCGATTCCCAACAGGTCGATACTGGCGCGCAACTAGATGCCAGCCTCCACACACAACTAAACCCGGCTGAAGCCTTGAGGATTAGGTGAGTATGCGTACACAGAACGTTATTTTTCACTGACAAGTTTAATGAAGGTGGAAGATAGACCAACATATCCTACCTCTCATGTGTCGTAGGTGTTGAAATCACTGTTGGTTCTTGATACTTAAAGAGCATTTTTCTCAGTATTATATGGGTGCTGCCTTCTTCAAGTCTCGTGTCTACGACAGGTTTGATAATATTTTATTTTAAAGTATCCAGTTCATGGACAAGGCGACCCTGGGCAACTCCGCGATTCTTGGAATATTGTGAGTATTACATTGCGTGGAAGTACACCACTAAACCTATGTCCAGGAAGGCTACACATCTTAACGCGAACCAGTATGTGCCCGTCTTTCCTACGCAGCGCGCTAGCTAACAGAATTTGCTGACAGATACAATTGGTTGAGTGCTACCTTTGGAGTTTTCCTAGTCTGTCTTACTCCCGAGGATCAGGTTAGGGACGATCTTCTATCTCGGATATCTCGTCTTCGAGTTCCCCCAGAATTGGGCGTTGCAGAGGTTTCCCGTCGGAAGATGGATGAGGTTAGTTGCACACGCTTTGCATAGAGTTCCATGTTCTGAAGCAATACTTCTCTAGTTTGAACATATTCATCTGGGGTGTTACTTTATGTTGCCATGCAGCTTGCAAGAACTTCGCCGGTCTCTTCGTCGCTCGTCTCGTCCTCGGAATGTGTGAAGGTTCCATCACGGCGGGCTTCTTGATTGTCAGCTCCATGTTTTATACGCGGAGAGAGCAGACGGCTCGTGTTGGTTATTGGTGTAAGGACCGTGGTTAATCATCTTTCCCAGCCTTCCTCACCCTCCAACAGATTTAATGAATGGAACTGGTTCGAAAGCATTGTCTCCTTGTTCTGGCAAACACTCATGAGCGCTATAGCTCAAATTATTATTGGTTTTATCAGCTTTGGCTCCTTGCACATACATACCAGAGGATTTCAACCATGGCAATGGTACGACTGGGCTCAATATCTCACCATAGCACTCACCTTTTCCTAGGCTTATGATCGTCACCGGGACACTTACCCTCATCACGGCAATCATGTTCTTGTGAGCACCCCTGGCATTGCGTCACCCTTCGCCAATTAACGAATAGGCAGTTTCCTGTTCCCAGACTCCCCCACAAATGCCTGGTTTTTGACCGAGGATGAAAGGGCAAAGGCTGTTCGACGTATCAAAGTATGTACCATGATCCCCAGACATATGCTTACTCTGAGTGTGGAAAAATGAAGGAAAATCAAACTGGAATCGAAAACAAACACTTCAAACGGGAGCAGTCAGTACCATCCGTACTCCTTATTGCGTGACTGTTAAGAATTTGTGAGCAGGATGATTGAAGCCTTCATGGACCCAAAGACCTGGCTCTTCGCGTTGTTTTCAGCCGTAAATAGCGTCCCCAACTCGGTCTCCAATCAAATTCAACTTATCATTGTGTCTTTTGGCTACAACACACTACAAACAACACTTCTTGCCTCCGTTAGCGGTATAGTTGAAATTGTAGCGATTTTTACAAGCGTCGTGTTTTCGTCGCGCATCCCGAACAGTATTGCGTGGGTAGGGATTCTGTATTTCATTCCAAACCTCATCGGAATATTCCTGGTCAACTTTTTACCTTGGCACGACAAAGTCGGATTGCTATTTTCCGTCTGGATAACCAGTACGCATGACGTTCTGCGAATACGCAGGCTCATCTAACCCTGGTCATTAGTTACTGGGGTCACTGGACTTGTGTTAGCATTCAGTTGGGTGTCGCAAACGACGGCTGGGCATACAAAGAGGGTTACAACGAACGCCATCATGCTGTCTGCGTACTGCATTGGCAATGCTGCCGGACCATTCATGTGGAAAGATAAATATAAGCCTCGGTGAGTAGGTCAACTTCTCCGACAGTCCACCTTCGCTGACACAGCATCTAGCAACCGTGTCCCCTGGACCATAATTGGCATATGTTCTGTAACGTGTATGGTCTTGCTGTTTATCATCAGATTGTTATTGGAACGAGAGAACAAACGGCGCGATGCGGAGCCCTCGGACGACTCGTATGATGATGTATATATCATGAAGATCGATGATGAGGGAAAGCGTGTCGAGGTCAAGGTCTCCAAGGTTCGTGTCCGATTTTCAATGAGAAGTCTTAGGCTGAGTGTGATTGTACCGATAGGAGTTTTTGGATTTGACCGATTGGCAAAACCGAGACTTCAGATATGTCCTGTAATCTCCGCATGTTGTACTATCGTTAGACCAGTTTGTTGCTAAATCTAGATCAGCGGATATCACGTGACATTTTCGATCGAGATACGAGCTTGATTGACTGCGGCAGGTTGATCCTTGGTTATCATGTCCGAGGCTCGCATTGGCATTCTAAGCCAGTTCTTCGCACCCAAGCCTGTCTGGACCTCCATAGATGTCCCAGACCAAACCGATAGAACCGTTCTTATCACCGGTGGTAATAGAGGGATCGGTAAAGAACTCGCACGGGTACGTGGATGGATTATTGGAAAAATGTCTGAGTACAGTCGTAGAAGTCGCGCAGGTTCTCTTGTCTAAGGACGCGAGGGTGTACATCGCAGCGCGTGATGAGAATCGCGCACAAAAAACGATTGATGAGTTGAAAGAAGCAACAGGAAAGCAGTGTATCTTCTTCCTGAAGCTGGACCTGGCAGACCTACCTTCAATCAAGGCCACTGTGGAAGAGTTCACGAGCAAAGAAACCAAGTTGCACATTCTGTACAATAATGGGCTAGCACTTTCTTAGATCTTCATGGTGAGAGAGACTTACTCGCGGCCTTTGACAGCGCTCTCATATTTCCACCAGTGGAGGTGTTGACCAAGCAAGGATATGATGGGCAGTTCGGAACAAACGTCCTTGGTACGCGGAGTTGCCCTTTCCGCGCATTCCATGACGAATTAACTCATTAGGTCACTTCTACCTCACGGAGCTGCTCCTTCCCGCTCTGACTGCCACCGCTGAGGGCTCGCCCCCCGGTATTGTGCGCATCGTAAACGTATCCTCCATCGCACACAACTGGGGCAGTATACACTGGGACACAGTTGGCCGGAATGCAGACATGGTAAAGCGAAAGAAGGTCGGAACGATGAATCTTTATTCGCAGAGCAAACTTGTGGGTCCTTTTCACTCTGCCGTGCAGATACCGACATACACCGTGACGTCACTGGCAGGGGAATGTCCTCATCACGAACGAGCTCGCACGCCGCGTCAGCAACAAGAACATCGTTGCGATCTCATTGCATCCAGGAAACATTAATTCGCGTCCTGAAACATGGAACATTATCGCGCGCATTCTCTTACGCCTCGCTTTCTACGATATTGCATATGGTGTGATATCACCACTGTACGCTGGGACGGCGCCTGCCGCTGCGGAGTTGAATGGCAAGGTGACGACGACTCTATCGCTGATTTGGGAATTTGTGTGAACTCTGATGTTGGCCAGTACCTGACCACGTGGGCACGTATCACGCTTCCAAGCGAAAAAGCTTTGGATGTGGAGCTACAAAAGGAGTTGTGGGAATGGTGCGAGGACCAAGTGAGAAACTTGTGATGCCTTGGATCGGATGTGCACCCTATTTGGTGTCACTTGATCGAAGTCGCCGTACTACTGTAGTACTGGCACTTCTATGTGGGGGGTGTCGCCTTGTGTTCTGCTGCCTGTCAGCCTGAGTGCAGCGGTGGCCGTGAGCTGTAAGAATATAAATTATACAGTGGGCCCATTTCCATGTAGAAATTCAACGGATACACTCGGAAGCTGCGAATGGAAAAAAAATCTCTTAAATTCCTAAAGGAGACGTTACAGTAACGAAATTTTATTACAGATAACTGGATACTAAGTGTTTTAATAATGCGATAAGACCGATTACAGAGGACGTTTGGTTTCAGGTGAGAGCCGCCAGTTATTGACCGACCATCGGACGGCGGCTGTTGCCATTCAATTGCCATTAGCATAACTTAGGGATGATGAAATACGTCCGGTTTGCCGCCAAAGATAAAAGTGATCACGCCGATGCCAGCGGCGGCACGATAACACCACTAAAGTAGGAAGTCCCAACATAACTCGGCACGACCGCTGATGCTGATTGCTTGGCGCTGCCAGACTGCACCGCAGCAAGTTCGTTCCTCTGGTGTACTGAGCGATAGAGTCCAGTATCAAACGAAATGGCCAACACACCTCGGTAAACCATGTTTCTCGCCTCTTTCGAGTCCTATGCGCCGTCTGACTCAAGCTACCTCCACTTCCCCACAGCCAATGCCGAAAACTCGTGGTCTCGCGAGACCTCGGTCCAGATACGATGTCTCTTCTCAATGCGCGGGAAGACCTTGAGGTATAGGTCTCATCTTAATCGAGCCCGTCAACAAGCTACATGTACATGGGACTCCAGATTGTGGCATGGCCGGAAGATAGGAAATGTGAGCGGAGCTGGTTACTGGAGCAGATCGCAGGTGCCACCGGCGTGATCGTGATGCTTTCCGACAAGGTACTTTGTGTATCCTGTAGTAATGAAATCGATTTACACATCTCTTCTAGATTGACGAGGAATTCTTTGAGAGAGGTGAGTACATGACTTTCTCCATTAGAGTTTATCGCAACAACTATTCATGCCTCGCAGCGGGACCTAGTCTCAGAGTCGTCTCAACTGTTTCCGTCGGCTTCGGTGAGAATGACCACCTTAGTTTTGCCACTTGGGATACATGTAATCTTCAGAGCATGTGGATCTACGTGCCTTAAATAAATGGAAAGTGCGGCTTGGTTATACTCCGGACATTCTCACTGACGCAGGTGAGAACAAACTACTACACGTACTTGAGCGCTAGCTATCAGATAAATAACACCTCAAAGTGGCAGATACGTCCGTGATGCTCGCCCTCATGGCCGGCCGCAACGCAGGCGCAGGTGTCACCTTAGTCAAAGAGGGAAAGGTAAGGCCGTTTCTATCCCACACCTTCCCCAATGATCAAGTCCTCGTCCTCATCCTCGTCCTCACGCCGCACCAACTCAGTGGCCCAACTTCAATTTCGCCCCATTCTTCTTCACCGGGCCCCAACTAAGCCCAAGTCCCCTCGCTCCAACGCGCACCGCAGGTTTCCTAGGTTTCGGTCGTATAGCCCAAGCGACTCTAAAACGTCTCGTCTCCTTCGGCCTCACGCATTGCATCTACACTTCCAACCCCGCCTCTCACCGAAACACCGCACTCGAAGCGTCCCTCGCCGCGCAGCACAACCTGCGCTCCGTCCGGCGCGTAGAGCTAGACGAACTCGCGCGCGAGAGCGACGTGCTCTTCGTGCTCGCGCCTGGCGGAGAGGACACGCGACACGTCGTCAACGCGGATTTTTTGCGCAAGATGAAGAAACATGCCGTGCTGGTGAACGCGGCGCGCGGCACGCTCGTAGACTCGGACGCCCTTGCACGGGCATTGCGCGAAGAATGGATATGGGGTGCTGGCCTCGACGTCGTCGAGGGTGAACCCCATATCGGTGCTGACCATCCGCTAGTGCGGGAGCCTAGGTACGTACTGCATATGCAGCCTTCTCCTTTATTTTTTTCTGCTGGGAAAGTATCACCGGTCACGAAATCGCATTTTCTTTGCTTTGTAATTCAGATGCGTAATTGTCCCCCATATTGGCAGTGCAACATTCGAGACCCGACTAGGCATGGTGAACCTGGGCGCGCGGAATGCGCTAGCCGGTATGGATGAGGAAGCCATGCCAGCGGAACTAGACGTTGCTGCCCGCATTGCGCCGCAGCCTTAGAAAGCTTTGCCTGGGGTTCTCTGATGTCAAATCTCTATCTCTCTGAATCTGATTGGCTGTGGTGTGCGAGCATGAGTCAGGTTCAGGCCAACGCAGCTAAACTCGGATTCACTCGGCACCAAAATTGTTCGCTCCAACGAGGACGACCTGGAACGTAGAATTTCGCACAGCACGGACCAACGGCTGCGGATTTCAATCTTCGACTTACAGGATACGTCAAACATATGGTCAATGTGATATCTAATGACGTGTCATGTTGCACTCGGTGTAATGAAAGCCTGATAGTCTGATAGTGACAGTCTGAAGAACGCAACTCTAGATGCAGATGCATACACAGTAATAGTGATGGGATGAGAGGAGGCAAACAAACCAGATAGCAAATAATTATGTGAACTTAACGCTAACTTTTCATCATGACACAACGGAAAGCTGCACCATTAAAACAACGGGTCATCCTGCCTGGACCCGCTGGGCCTACGCCATCCGTCATCACGACGATGCTCACCCCCTCGACCGAAGCGCGAACCCGAACTCGATGATCTAGACCTAAAATGGGCATTTTCAGGCTCGTAGTCTCCCCAGCCCCGTGCGCGCGACCTTGACGCCTCACTATCCGTCCGTTCATTCCACCGGCGATTTCGCTCACTGTTGATGTACCGTGTCGGCGGGGATTTGAACGCGAAATTGCTGCGCCAAAGCCCGCGTTGCGTGCCACGCGCGGGCGCACCGTCATCCAGGCCTCCCAACTTGGCAAGCAGCGAGTCTGAGACGAATGGCGCATGAGGTAAGCCGCATGCCTCAGTCGCCCAGGCCTGCATGCCTTCATAGATGCTTCGCCGAGTGGCGCGCATGTCGCTCCCCCTGGTAAAGTAATAGCCAAGGAGCGCGACGAAGACCTCCCGGATTGCCTCCTTGTCAAATTGGTCAAATAGCGCAGAGATTTCGTTATCCAAGTTGGCGAGAGCAGTGGTAGGTTTGTCGTTGTGAGACAGGCGACTTCCTCCCCGACTTGGTTTCACTGCTTTGACGCTATCCCAATGAGCCGCAGGGTCACTCTCAAACTTCTCGGCGAGTGAGGTGGTTTCATTCAATAATTTGCTATGCGAGAGTTCCTTAATCGGCACGTCGGAAAGTTGGTACCGAACGAAGTTCCGTTCAAAGGGAAGTAGAAGGAGGTCGGCACGTCCATCCTTGCCAGCGCGGCCCGTACGGCCAACACGATGGATATATTGTTCCGTTGACGCAGGACTGCCGACTTGGATGATTCGTGTCACATCAGGATAGTCAATCCCACGGGCCGAGACGTCCGATGTGACAAGGATCGCAGAACGATCGCGGCGAAATTCGTTAGATGCCCTTGTGCGTGAAGGCTGGGTGCGCTTCGAGTGGATCTCGTAAATTTGAGGCCGGGTCGGGAGCACCGTTTTGGACAGCTGGCGAAGAAGGGTGGCAAAAAGTTGTGTTTGCTTGGTTGTGTTCAGGAAAACCATGATCTTTGAGTTTCCAGGGTTCGAAAGTTGGTCATGCGCAATAATACGAAAGAGATGAGGGACCTGTTCTTTCGCGCTTGGCAAAGCAGTATAGAATTGTGGGATGTGAGCGTGCACCGGAGAAGAGTCCTTGGTGACTACATCAACGAAGAGGTGATCCTTGTCTAGCACCTCATGCGCGACCTGCCTGATAGCTGGTGAGACGGTAGCGGAGAAGAGGAAAGTTTGACGAATGGGAGTCCTGGGAAAGAAGTCGGCAATTGCATCAATGTCGGGGCGGAAGCCCATATCAAGGAGGTTATCTGCCTCATCCAGAACAAGCTAAAGATCCATGATTAGGATCAGAGGGTACACTGAATGCAACGGACACGCACATGAGTGGCAGTCTTCAACACTTCAGCGACGGGAGGGTCATTCTCCAAAACATCACGCATGCGACCAGGTGTTGCGACGACGATGTCGTTACGGCCAAGTCTAAATTCGCGCAGCTGAAATCCTTTGCTCGAGCCACCTGTGAACAACTTGACCCCGAAATCCTTGTGCCAGTGCGTGAGTTTGACCGCCTCGTGTGCAATTTGCGTTGCGAGCTCTCGAGTGGGGCTGATGATAACCGTTCCAACTGTTTGCCGTGCGTGGGTACGCTTAGCGTTCTCAACCACGCGGGCATCTGGACGACCACCGTTTTTTTCGAGAGCGTCAGTGCCTGCCTTCTCAATCGCCTTGATTCGAGCTTCGATGGCAGGAACGAGGAATGCCAGGGTTTTTCCGGTGCCGGTTTTCGCCTTGACTAGGAGGTCACGCGGTGGGCCGTGTGACTGGTGCCCATCATGAGGACGTGCCAGTTCAGGGAGAAGGGGTAGCACAGCGGCTTGCACCGGAGACATATGGGGATGGTTGAATGGCTTTTCTGTGATGGCTCGCAACGTATCGGGGCTGACTTTCATTCGAAGGGTAGAGAAGGCCGGTAGAGTATTTTCTGGTGAGTCCGAGGTTGTGTCGCTCTCTGGGCCATGAGACTCATGGTCCTTTTTTTGAGGGGCAAGGGCATGTTCAAATCTTCGGGATATACGTGCGAATGAAGGAGCGACTGTCGCAAAATTTAATTCCATGACCAAAATATAGCCAAGTAGGTGTGCTTGACTCACCATTATTCCCTGTTGTGGGTATAGAGTTAAGAGTACGAGAGGAAGTGAGCAGTATCGCTGCCCTCCTGGCAAAACTGAGGACAGCCATGGCTGGCAGTCTCCGCCTTGATTGGTTTGATTTTATTTGCCTGTGGCGGCTAGC
Organism: Russula lepida; assembly: GCA_003316425.1. Taxonomy (NCBI): domain Eukaryota; kingdom Fungi; phylum Basidiomycota; class Agaricomycetes; order Russulales; family Russulaceae; genus Russula; species Russula lepida. The sequence continues at coordinate 10,120 of QFEZ01001709.1, forward strand.
GGCACTTTCCGGATCGACAGACCGGACCTTCAATTGGCTCTACTTGGCTCTACTCAACCTCGCTGTAACTGTATGCAGTACAGGTAGAGGCATACAATGACCTCAGTCGAGTATTTACAAGTACCAGTTTTGATCATTCTCATATCACGAGACAGCCTTAAATATTGGTTCTTCGTCTTGCACTTACCAGCACTTACCACCTCACTATTGCGCATGTATTTCACGACAAGCACGCTTACAAGGTCACACAGAAAATGACCCCTTCAGGGTCTAAAACAACCTGGTTTGGGCGTACTTTAAAATACAGTAACTACACCGTGGCGGCTCAACTTCCCGCCACCCCATCCATCGACCAAATAATACACAGGCGCAGACCGTTATACAGTACTGCCCCCCATGTGGACTCCTTTAGAGTCCACTATCATCTCATGCCGCCAGACTGTACACGAGAACAATGTCCTCCCGAATACCGCAGCAATCGCTACTGTATGCAAAGAGCCAGGTAGCTCTAAAGCAGCACTGGAATCCCAGTGGCTTGCCCCAACGAGCTGTTCCACGTAAATTGGACAATGGCCACCGATAACCGCGTCCCTCCCCGCAAATATAATAGACGCCTCATCGGTGCCTCATCTCCGGTATATATCACCCTGAGAGATCCCCTTGAGGGACGATAATCATCGACCACGAACATCCCCACAATTCCTAACCCCCCGGCGAACACCAGCAAGCTGGCCAAGTCTGCACCTCGCGCCAATAGTTACACCAACTCCCCTGTATGAACTATTTCTGGTCAACCCCTTGGGGGTTCGCCCAAACCAAGGTTACGATGAGTCGCTGCGCCAATATCTCGCCTGCTCCTCGTATGACCCAATCTCACGATCCCAGAAAAAGGAAAAGAAAAGGCAAAGTCAGAAGCACAACGAACACGAGGAACCCTTCAGGTCCCTGAACCCATACCAAAAGAACAAGGAATCATAGATGACATGGAACCAGACATTGACCAAAGAAGGAAACTTAGTAGGGACGTACCGCTAGTCAGATGATGACGCCGGAAGGTCAAATGGTGACGAAGGTCTTGTAAAGGGGTTAAGGCCAGAGGATATCTAAGAGGTAAGGAAACGTGACACGTACTGGGCATATGGGATGAGGTGGAGGTGGGAAAGAATTGGTATCGGTGCACCACGTGGCCATTGGCAGTACTGGGACACGTAGGCGAGGTCAACGTAACCTAGAGGCAGACAGGGAATAGATATGGTGGTGGTCCAAGACCAAGGGGCGATGATGGTGAGAGTAGGAAAGAGCGTGTCTTATATATCCTTCATCGGGGGGATGTTTGGTTTCGGACAAATAAGAGGAACCAGGGCGCCGACTAGTCATAGTCCATGACCATGAAGGACGGTTCCAAGCAACCCGCTGGGCCAAACTCACCGGCCCAACCCAACACGAGGAACATTCTTCAGTAATTACTTCTCTTGGCCACGAATTAGAGTTAGTTGCGCAGTTCGTCAGACAGAACCTCATGGGAGCTCTCGGTATCGCCAAGTGTCTGAGTCACGTGCCGGCTGCGCGGTACCCAAAAATTGCAAAAACACGTCACCGTTTGTGGTATTGAGCGCCATATTTCGAGTATGATGTGTTTTAGCAATGAATTCAGCCGTGTAGTTGAGATTACAATCAGAACCGCAGCACGCCGCAGTCCGCCCAGCACGATAATGTGCCCATCGTCTTGTTTATGGAGATGAGAACAGATCGGAAGGAGCAATGCTCCGGATACCTGGTACATGAGGGTCAGCAGACGTCCTCCATAACAGGGTCTCCAAAGAAGCTTGTCCCAGGGATGGGTGCACAGCACCCAAGCTCAACCAGTTACAAGAATCGCTTCTTGTATTGTATGGTATAGCTCTACTCCTTGATGTAGGGACCTAATTAAATTAATGCGATGTAATACATACTTCAGGATTGCAAATGACGTTAGTTCCGGGTGTGAAAAAAGAGACCGCCCACTTACAGATATGAATGTCCCCAGAGTCAAAATTCCGCAAAACCGAACACAGAAACTAGCCGTATCCTCGACCGAGCCCGATCCTTGCCGCAAGTTGCCGGGCCTGCATTGTGTTCATCCGCTTTGAGCGCCAAATAACAAACAGCAACGCGATGCAGACAAAGAGCAGATTACATGCTATGAACTCGTAAAAGTCCGCACGCTCTTGTATGACGATCCGGCCGCAGGACTCCCAAGCAATTGTCTCACCCGGTAGAAGGTCCCCGCCTCCGTCCGGATGTCGATGTGGGGATTCCTCACCCACGGCACGAATCCCTGGAGGGCGACCTACTGACGGGGGTCGATCAAGGTTGTCAGGGTTGTGGTGCTCATTTGTATCCGAATGTGTCGAGTCAGGTCCTGAAGGGGGTGACGGCGGAAAGCAATGTAAGAGGCGTCGATTACCGAACGGTTGGCAGAATGGCTCTCTCAGCTACGAAAAGAAAAGAAAGTCATGTACACTTCTGCAGTGAGAACAAACACCACATACAACCTCATGTGGACAAGGCTCACATTCTCCGAAAGGGCGGCAGATGGATTCGGTGTCATTCGCAAAGCGTTGGGCTAAGTGATGTCTTGCCGTGACGGGAGAAAGACACAGAGTAGCAAAGCTATAACAAATAAACGGACCATTCGAGAAAACCAGAAGAATTGAGCTCACAGTAAGAGAGACGCAGCTGACCGGGGCGCTGAGGGGTGCATGCCTTGAGCGGTGATGATGACCATGGAGAGCGTGGGAACGCGCGGTTATTCGCGACAAGTATTGGTCAACGCAGAAAAGCATCCGCAAACTCATCCGCCCTCCGTTCAGTTGTCACAATGTCTCGTCGTACTCCAATAATCGAGGAATTTGATGATGATACCGATTTACCACTTCCATCCCGATCAATGCCTGACACTGGGTCGCGGGGGGCGATTCTCGAGGAGATTGTAGACTCGGACGATGACAGAGATAGCGACGAGGCGCCAGAGCTGCTGGATCATTCTGCCATGGGTGGTCCGGCACGGCAGCCCAGCGTGCGGGATACTAGGGTTACAGACATTACGCCGTATAAGAAGTGCGCACAAACTCAAACGTGATTGGCTATTGCCCCAGCTCATATTTCCTTGTCACTAGGTGGACGTGTATCTATCCAATTTACATAGATGCGAAGCGACCGTATGCAACTGGTGCTCGGAGGATATCGCGATCCAAGAGTGTATGGTGGCCTCTCAGCAAGGATATTGCGGATGCCTGCTCTCGTCTAGGGTTAGGCACATTACATGAGGTAAACAAGATGCACCCGTCCGATTGGGAGAACCCGGGTCGCGTACGCGTACAGTGGAAGAAGGATGGGCGGCCTGTCAATTCTAATATCAGAAGTAGTATGTTCGTCATGGCTCATATCGAGTGAACCCACTGAGGGTCACCGCGCATACAGAGAAGCAGCTCCTTGAGACGGTCTCATTTCAGATACAGGGAGTAAAGACGGACAATATCCCCTGCGAGCCTTACACGTATCCACAACCAGTGCCCCCTCCCACTGTGAAGACTACGAAATCTAAGACCAGTGCAAGCAAGTCAACAGCGGGAGGCCAGGCACTCAAGACGAAATCAAATCCCAAGATCCCCCGACGTACGGGACGTCCTTTACCTTCCCCTCCAGAACCGCAGCCCACTCTCAAGTCCCGCGTATCAGCGCACTCACCTGCTTTACCATCCGGTGCGCTGATCGATACCATCCGGGCTGGCATGAATGCTACAGAGGGACAAGGGGTAGCTGGTGGTATGCCGGGTGGGAAGGGAAAACGGAAAGTGGTTCGGGTACGAGGGTGACCTAACACACTGTACGTGCAGCTGAAGAAGGTGGTTGCGGATCCGTTGAATAAATTAACTGTTGTGATTGCCAGCTTGATGACCGATGCTAGCATTAGAGTAGGTGTGCTGTACAAACGTCCTCAAATTGCCCCAGCATTCTCCGAAATCTGGACATGGAACAAACGTGAGACCATGAGACACAATTGAGTTGTTCGGCGGGCATTTTACCGTGAAGAGCGTTCGGTTCACACGAATCTTGGACCTGATTCCTTCCGTTTCTTCCACAAGCATAAGTTTTTGTAAGGACGCATCAGTGGTATGAAGTCGTCCTGCCCGTGTGACCACCGCCATCAACTTCAGTGACATGGCCCTTCGCAGGTGTTCGCCACGAGGACACAGCTGAGGCTCAGGGTCAATTCCTCTATCGCATCTTATCTGTTCTCAATTTCAAGGTGCCAACACCTCTGCTACTTGAAAAACGTTATAAGAGAACAACAGTCGATTACCCGAATGACAGTGTCATCATATACCTGACAAACAGACATCCTCTGCCTCGAGCTCCGGAATAGTCTTGCACGTTGACCATCTCCTTCATGCTACCAAACCTTTAACGGGTAAAAGAACTTTGACTTGTACGAGTAAACACAGTTGGAAACGCGCCCCCCAGGTCACCGGAGGGTTTTGAAGGCAGGAAACAACAGCCACGGCAGTACGACATCTCCTCAGGCTGCCCTGAGTGATGCTGGGACCATTTCTGTTTCAAATAGCCCGCCTTGTGTCTGATCTTGCGTCCGACAATGTCGTCATTGCTCACTGGCCCCCGTCCTCTCTCAGGCCTGAAGATTAGATATGCGTCTATCTTAGACATTTTTGTATACACCTTAAAAATTGGATCCCATACCTACATCGAGGAAAACAAAGCCCCTGATCAATACCTGGGAAGAAGATGAGCTGTTCCCAATATCATCAAGAATATCATCGTGCCTTGAATAATTTGAAAATTTTGAGAAACTTACAGCGCGGAAGATGGTACTCGGGCCGCTGATCCGTGTCATTCATTTGCACGATCATAATTTACGCTTATCTTCTGTCACAAAGCTTTCAAAATGCTTTGCTTGGTGCGATGCGCATCGCGCAGTCACTGTATTTTCCCAGAGTGTTCCAGTCATTTCGATATCCAAAAAGGGAAATACAACTAGTCATCAGGAAACCTGACATAAACTTTTTGGACTTTTTTTGTCTTTTTTAAACTTGCACAAGCTTGTAAAAGCTTATAAAAGTAGTTAAAAAGCTTGTGCAAGCTTATCCAAGCCCAAAAAGTTTATGTCAGGTGTAAGGAGAGTAGTACGGCCAACGGCTGTGCTCGATCCAAATGCACTCAAATTACCAGTCTGAGTCTTTCCGTTACACCTGCGCTAGAGTTCCCCTTCGACAAAGCCCCGAACCCTCACGTCCCGGATTGCCAGACTCGGAATGGTCGGCCGAAG
>QFEZ01001710.1:0-24006 GCA_003316425.1 Russula lepida
TCATACGCAAGGTTGTCGAAGCTGGTCTCAGTAATTGGATTCAGGGGACCCAACCTGACATTTACTATCTCTGATTCAGGACTTCATTCGCTACAATTTGACTACTACACAGTGTTTTGAGCCCCAGTATTGCACGCGTGGCACACAATTGATTGATGACTAATGGGGCCGTGCGATACTTTTGTCTGCCACTGTACTAGGAAGGCATGTGACGTGTACATGATTTAACAAAATTGTCAAAGAATCTTATGTCACTGCGCATGATGGAATCCGCAGTTGTATGCTCTTGATGCGTAGACAGCGCAGATATTGCGCAGTGACAAGTTGATAAACAGAAAATTCTCAGATTAGGAGGTGATTGTACGAGGGAAAGCGAGTATTATTGTGCCTGCCAGTGGGTTGTGTTATGATACAACGTATCATAAAGGAGCGGACAGGTCATAGAGGAACGATAAATCGATCTATTTCGTAAGTAAGAGTACGCGAATACAGTATATCCTCCCATGTCTGGGTGCGGAACGCAAATTCCCACCGCGTACCGTCAGATCCTACGCTACTATCTGTGTGTCGACTCCGACTTATTAAATTCTGCTCGAAATCGCTAAGGAACTGCCGTTTGATACGCCTTTAAAAGGCCAGACGAAGTTCTCTGTCAAGGAACTCAAGGCCAGGCCAGGACCACCCAGGGTAAGCCTTCCCGTGAGAACCTTTAGTAGCGATCAACTGTTTCGTAACGTCATTGATATCCCCCTTGGCATAATCATGGCTAGCTCGGCGTGGACTGTAAATTTCCAGCGAGTCGCTGGAAACCTACAGTCCACGTCGGATCCACCTCAGAAGCCGCTTAATGAACGACTCACGCTTCTCATCCCAATCCGTAGAAAGATAGCTGGTTCCGGCCAGGGCAGCATCCAAAGCCACTTGTATGGACTCCAATGACAGGTCGCCGCAGTGATAAGGAGTTGTGGGCGGTGAGGTGAGAACTTGAACTGAGAAATTGTCGTCCAATAGTTTGCGAAGGCGTAAAGAGGCCTGTTGGTCGAAATCAAAAATGACATGATCTTCAACGCCCAACGCCGAAGCTGGAAACCGCCATACTCTAAATAAAAGATGTCGGTGTGAAATCATTTTGGTGTCGGATCACGCACCGAGAGTCAGCCATGTATCCGCCTTGTTATTATAAGCAATGTCATATCATTGTCGGGCAAGCACGTCTTCTGGAAGGAGGTTATGTTTCGTCTAGTATGAATAGATACGTAGAAAGCATTTGTATACTGGCGGTGAAAAATTCTTTCGAGGCCTCCGCTTGGCGAGGATCCGGGTGATCATGTACACCTGTCGGAGGAAGGTCATCAACTTGGAACGATCCTGGCTCATGAAGCGCTCAGATTTCTGATCCTACGCAATGTATTCCCGAATTTCGGCAAGATGGCACTCGTGCTTGGTAACGCGATGGGCGAAGACGTCGAAGGAGTAATTGTGAATGGCTCTGCAGATTTCGATGAAGTCGTTCTCTAACTCCTCCTCCACGGTGTCCTTCGGGGAGAGTTAGAGAACAACTACGAGCCTGTTTATCATGACAGTTGAAAACAATGAACAATCGCGTGCCCAGAGTGTCTCTATTATCCTTTAAGGAGGCCATTGTAGCGGAAACGTTTCCTCACCGACGGAGTGAAATATCGGCGACCACGTCTGTAGGCGCCAGGAGAGCGAGCTATCGACGCCCTGAATGCCATCATTCAGGATGTCGATAGCCCACGCCGGGGACGTCTGGACAGGTTCGTTCATCGGACGGTAAGCACTTCACTGCGAGTCTGGAAGTCTTCGAGAGAAGCTCTGCGTAAAATTCTGGGTCCCGTGTACTGACCGAACGTGATGTAGAAGGGGTGTGCGCAGAGTTCGAAACTCGCAGTGAGGTTCAGGTAGTGTAATGCGGCTGACTCGGGCCGACGATTTGGGCCTCCCTCTACTAGTACATACATACTCTCTACATCTCTCTATCATACTCGCTTCATGTTGTGCTTCCCAGAGCCGCATCTCCTTATGGTGGTCGTGGTCATGGTCATGGCCGTGTCCGTGGTTGTGGCGGCAGTGAGTTTGGCGGTAGCCGCAGCCGCAGCGACCATGGCAGTGCTCGGCAATCGTGGGCTTGGTCGTGACAACCTGGCTGTGGCCGCGGGTGATCGTAGGGGCCTTTATGTGCGTCTGACCATGGAGGTTACCGTGGTAGAAGCAATCACAGCCGTAGCCGCGGCGTTGTTGTCGAGGCTGGTACTACAGTACCATTGTCGAGGCCAGTCCTGTCGTTGTCAAGGCGGGCGGTCATCCTCTCATTCTCCCAACGTTATCAAGCGGTCGGCCTGGCCTTCTCCTTCTCCCCGAGCACATTGCGACCACTGGCATCAAGCGCCGGCAACACGGGAACTCCGGAAGGAGTATCAGACTGCGCTGTAACCACGTCGAGGTCAAACTCGACCGGCGAACGGTGTATCATTATGATGGCATGTATTTGTCGTACTCTATGCGAAGACAAGTGACTCAGATGTTTTTGGTACCCATCATGATCGAGTCGGTAAGTACATGCAGTTATTCAACCTCGTACGCGCCCTTGCATCCACGACCACGAGCATGCGTCGTGGAATTTGAGTCACGACGGCCATGCCATGATGGGTGGCTCTTGACCACATCTGTTCTATCGCGGTACGTACCACCGACTTACCACAATTCTGCGTTCTGACTTTTTTAACGTGAATCGGTATCTCCACGCGTTGTCGAAAAAGTCACGACAACGCGGCATTGCTTCACCACGGCTGCACCACCGTCTACTAGCACGGTACGCACGTCGTCAAACACGTTGACCACACACTAAACCACCACCGTGACTGCCGCAACATTATCGCTGTGCATCGTCGAATGACCCCGCGTGCTAAACACTCCACGGCCGTGCCACCATCGCTGTGCGTCGTTGAATATGACCACGCAGGCTGAACCACCACAGCCACACCACTGTTGAAACCAATTTAATGTGGCTGTTCAACAAGTTGAACGTTGTTTAGTCAAGCTTAGTGCAGCACAGCATGAGTATTTAAACATGTTTAAACGGGATTTATCTGGCAACAGAATTAATCTAGATTAAATGAAAATCTAACGCTTTGGTCTAAACCAAATCTATTTGCTTAAAACACGTTTAAACACGGAAAACATATTATAGCCCAAACAATGCCTGTACAACAGCCGTTGGACAGCGTCAGGTTATGTTTAATCTGTTGAAATCGAGCTCGCGAGGCTCGTTATTCGCTCGCTTTTAGTACCTCACTTTTTAGTACCACGCTAATGTTTCCTTCCATTCATCATACTGACAATACATACATCCTGAGTAGCACAAAGAGCACGTAATTACTTTGGAGCGTCCTTGCGCGTTTGCCCACAACCCACTGGCACCGGATCCCACTTGTTTCCCGCATGCGCATCGCGTTTTTCCCACATAATCTAGATCAAACCCAATATGGGCCTTCACAGTGACAGTCATCCAAGGCTGCCGGACACATTACGATGGCATAAGCTGGACGGGAAGGTAGGCGAAATGGTAAAGGGAGGAAACCCGCACAAAGCCGGGAATGAGTCAGTGTACAGTAGGTTTTCAGTAGGTTTTCTTCTTCTCGAGACACCGGGCCGGCTACAGCGGCGAGGGTTGAATTCAACCGGCACCCACTAAGCCCGCTTGGCTTATTACGACACAAGCGCTCGCCCAAAACCTCACGAACCCCGCTCTCGTTCTAGTCCATCACGCGAGCCCAAGTCACGTCTCTGACCCGCCTACGTTCTGTATCGGTGTATCGGAACATAGGGATGGAAGAAGTCAAAGAAGACTCGAGGTTGATCCTGGTACCGGTGCTGTATATGCGCCGCAGGCTACTCTAACAGCTAACAGCACCTCTTGCGAGCCCGTCGGGAAAAGAAGCCTGCTACGATCATCTTTAGTCAAGATTAGGAGACGAGAAGGGCCATTACGGCCATCATGACCATACACAAAGTGTAAGCGCGTCTGTTGGCAACTGGGCGTCGCCGCGTCGGCCCAAGTTGAAGGCCGACCCCGAGTCGGTGGATCAAGTATTGTAAGGCACATGCCGCCACTGCTTTATAGCTATTCCGACACTATTTTAGATTATTCACTCGCTGGCAGAACTCCTTTTCTTTGTTTAACAGTGACGAGTCTCCCACCACCATGCCCTTTTTTGAGACAATTTAGCTCGACAGAGACATCCGCAGCCGAAGCTGCGAGCGTCACACGGGGTTGATTACTGTAATTCCTCTCCCCCATCCGGGAGCTCCCGCCAATCTCAAGTTGCCATTGCAGGTTCGAGTGAGCTCGAATCTTTTAATTTGAGACTTTTTATAGAAAAGCTCGTCGGTTTTCTTTGGCTGGGCTCTCGAGGACGAGTACACGCCATCGTGACAGAGCAGCCTGAGGGCCATCCAAACGAATACAGTCCAGTTACCGTACTTTATGCAATCTCCAAGAAAGAATGATGTGCTCCCTAAATTGTTTTATCTATTTTATCGTTCATTATCTCAACTATCTTTGTGGGAAACCGTAAAAAAGGCGAGCGTGACAGAGGATTGCGCGCTTGGGAGGAAAGGAACATAATAATAGCGGCCGGAGCGATCCATATCCCGTCGCGCAGCTCAGCAAAGATTCTTCCCTACTAGGACTTAAGCAAGGAGGGTTAGAGATTTTCCGGTTGGCCGACACAGAAATTCGGAGACTGGGTGTTCTCTCAGCCGCCCAGTCTGTCCATCGCCTTTTCTTTTTCTTCGGCTGGCCCAGGGCTGGTAAGCCCTTTTATAAACGTCCCCAACAAGAGAGTGCCAGTGAGGACTGGAATGCTATTTGGGCCCTCAATAGATGATGAAGGATCGCTTCGCAACTCCAGACTGGGATTACAGCCTGAGGGACCGACCCTCCTCCTCGGTCACAAGTGAAATACTCCAGCTTTGGGGGGGGTTCAAAAAAGAGGACAAGGGACTCGGATTTTCCACGAGGAATGAGCCATCGAGATCGTTCTAGGATTCAACGACACATTGGTATCGTAGATAGATCGGAGTTGGTAAATGATCGACTTTTCCGACAATGTCAGGTCATGATCGATGCATGATAGCCTAGGTCGGCTACATCGCACATGAAATCTTTGGCATGTTACAGCATGAACGGGCCCAGGCTTAACCGCATCTAGCAAAATCCAAACGCCAATCTCAATCCATAATCGCCGCGGGAACAAAAGGTCATTTCCGTTCGCTTGTAATTGGGCCGGAGAAAAGGAGGGTTAAAGAGAATAATGGCGGAGGTCGGTCAAGAGAATTTGCCGTCCGGATTCCGAAAAAAAACAACGGTGGGATCATGGAGAAAAGGAAGTGGCGGCGCACAGTATGCAAGGGGGGTCAGGTACGTACTGTACTGAAAGTACAGCCATGCGTGTGTGGTGGTGGGGAGGAGAATGGGGACGAGAAATGGGGAACAGGGTGGTGAATCACCGGCTCACGGAAGAATTACTCAACGCGATCTCGCCTCGGGTCGGGAGGGGAGAAGTACTAGTGCTACAGCGGTAGAGATCGGCATAGCCTCCCTGCTGGCGTAAAAACCGCATATGATTGTAGGAAATGTTCCGAATCGGCGGATAGCCAGTAATAAGCGACTCGGACGGGATTTTACAAAGGGAAAAAAAATCGACAATTAACCGAGGAAATTCGCCGGATGCGAGTTATGAGCGAGCGTGCATGTGCTACCGAATAAATCATCTCGTTTACACCACCAAAGAACTATCTGACACCTAACATGACGCGCGCGCAATGAACTAACCACCGACCGCACGGGAAAAAAATGGGGTATTCATGCCTTGCTCAATGTATGCGAGTCCACCAACCGCCGCCAGTTGGGGGCCGTGAGGCGAAATAAAGCGCGTGGGTATTGGTATTGAAACGATGACCCTTGAACGTGGTCACACGGGTAGGTGATAAACGAGCGCATACACATGCTGCGTCTCTCTTTGCTATTGGGTCCCTAGCGGAAAAAAAAGGTACCCAACAGTAGAGAGACACCCCTTCAATATCTCTCCTTAGGATCGGCAAATTCACGTCGATCATAACACGAGTGGGGACCTGTTGTGCTGCTCGCACCAGAGGGGAAATGGATGTGTGTGGCAGGTTGCCAGTAAGCTAGTAAGGTACAAAGCCAGAAGGTGAACATAGGTAAACTTTCAAAATTAGACTAGCGTACAAGGAGAAATGCACCCAGAAAGGTCAGAATACACCGACTTTTTTTACAGAAAGAGAACGGTAAGGACGGCAGCAAAAATGGAAAGACCCGCAGATGAATAGGAAACATTTCCGAAGGTGAGCGGAACGACATGGAAGCAAAGAACCGACTCGGAGGGACGTCATGGTATTAGAGAATCTATACAGGGTCACCCTGAGGATCGCCGCTGAGTGAAAAGAAAGAGGATCAGAACCTAGAGACAAGCTGTGGAGTACACTCCGAGATAGTGAGTACCCGTGTGTTGCCAGCCTGAGAATCGATGCGCAGAATTCCTGAAAAGGCCATCTTGGTTCCGGTCCACGGAGTATAATATATGAGACATTTCGGACCAGAAAAGGCTACAAAAATGCAAGAGAGGATCGCCTTTACCAGAAACCCAGAAACGAAATTGCGGGCGATGAGGACGCAACAAAGTCGGGCAAAAAGCACAGTTCAAGGCAACGTGGCATGATCCGAAGGTGACCCAGGTGGAAAGAGGGACAGAAAAAAGGAGACCCAGCCGAGAAGCAGGCGACGCGTATGGTACGCGCAGATGGCAGGTGAAATATCATAATTGCGAAGGATGAGATCAATCAGGATGATACTGTAAAGAGAGCAGTGTGTAGTCCGATGTCCGTCACTTTCCTGTTTCGCGTGTGCTAAAGTCCGATTCGCTCTCCACTCACCTCGATCAAAAGTCCGTGGTGGCGAGATTTGACAAGTCGGCGAATGAAAGAGAAGTGGAAGGGTGAATGGAATTCCATCTGTGGAATAGGATATGGGTGCAAAGTGGGGTGCTCAGTCTGACTTTGTAGAACAGATAAGGTGTAGGGAGAGACGGAGGGGTCTTGGGGGGAAAGGAGGGGTCTTGGGGTGATAGAGAGCGACGGAGATGTAGGGGAGAGGAAGTTGAGAGACCGGAAGGAGGGAGAGAGGCTCATTCGCGACCATTTGTGCTTGTTGATATGAACCCGAGCCCGCGCCCGCGGTCAGGTGCCGAGTCGAGTTCCCCCTCAGGCCAGGGGACCCTAAGAGTCCCAGCCTTTCGCTTCCCTCTCACTACCTCCTCTCTCCTCCTTCTTTCATCTACCCCGGAACCCCCATATGCCTTGCCCTTGTTGATCCATAATTGCAGTCCACCATGGGGAGAAGGAAGATCGCCATACAGCCCATAACGGTCCGTCCTCATACCCCGTCATACGTCTTCCCCTTCCCCTTTTCTTTATATTTCTCGCCTGCACAGTACTAGTGCTGCATCCTTTATGCCGTTATACGCTTGTTCTTCCGTTGAGCTCAAGTAGTCGCCATCTAACTTGCTTCGCAGAATGACCGAACGCGGTCTGTTACCTTTCTAAAGGTAAGTGGCCGTGCCTAGAAGTCTGCTTCAAAAATAGGTCCTCACATTGTATGTAATTCCGCCCATGACTTGACCCGTCTTTTCTTGGCTCTCTTCCTCTGCGCCTCACTCTCAGCGCAAAACTGGCCTCTTCAAAAAGGCATACGAGCTCGGCGTCTTGTGCTCCGTCGATGTTGCCGTTATAATATTCGGTACCCGCTATATTTATCGCCTCACTTTATCTTGTCCTCATCACATGCCATGTCTCAGAGCGCAAAACTGGTCATCCAGACAAGCTTTTCCAATACTGCTCTACCGACATCAATGCTCTCGTTCAGCGACAAATAAGGGTACGGGGCTCAAGGTTTCTTTTCTTCCCCTTTCTCCTCAACACATTATTCCCACGCAGTTTGACGGAGAGCGTGATCTTCGCACTCCACAGGACTTTAGTGGTGGTACAACTGCCTCACGGGCGGACGAACCTGACGACGACGACGATGACGGTGATGCCGACGACTCACCGGTCTTGCAGTATCTGCGTCATGATTCTCTCAAAGGCAAGAGCGACCCCGAGAGCAGCCAAGTGGCTGGATCAAAGCGAGAAATACCTGAAGTGCGTTCGACCCTCGTCTCCCAGACTTTGCCTACTCACCCCTGCCAGATCGACTATCGATCATCACATCTCCACCACTCGGGATCACAGCCTACATCGTCGCCAACTCATCCGGTCTCCGCTGACCGTCATACCAAGCCACATGCATCTAGCAGCCGGGTTGCCAGTTCATCATCATCTTTTACCAGGCAATCCCCAAACCCACGAAAGCGCCTCAAGGTAGATGTTCTCCCGAGCACTGCAGCGCCGCCACCCGTCTCGGGCGCGTTCACCCCTCGATCCGATTCCGATCTCTCACACTCGCGTGCTCTCCATTCGCGGGTCCAACCTCCAGCGCCACTTCTCCCAGCGCCACCACACCAACCAGGATTTTTTACGGGCTTCACCCCACACGTGTCGCCAACGACGGTACCCAGTAGCACCGGCGGTGCCCTACACATCCCAACATCGTTTCCGTCACCCACGGCGGCAGCAGGACCTAGCTCGGGTGTTCCTCCTCTATCCTTGTTACCACCTTATGGGTCGCCTCGACATCCACCACGGATCACACAGCCCCATTTTGGTACCAGCACTGATGACCTGTTCGCGAACGTGTTTGGACCCGCGGGTGGAAGCGGGGTAGGTCTAGATCCGGAGTTCGACTTCCTTGCTCCGCCACCGCTGACGTTCGAATGGCCGCAGTTAGCGCCAGCGACGCAGGTGGCAGCTGGCGGAAATGGGCAGCAGGGACATTCTGGCTCTCCTGTCGCTTCAGGTGCTGGTGGCGACTCGAGCTCGTCGTCTTGGCTCGACTTTTTGTCGGGTGCAGCGTCTGACGCTCCACGTAGCCCTCGGACTGGGAAAAGATCCCGCGGAGATGCACCTGGTGACACGGGGGAAGGACACGCACATGATGCTGTCGGGAGGAGCAGGAGCGGGTAGCAGGGCGCTCTCCCTCCCCCCGCGCCGGCGCGTGATACAGATACAGTACTGCAGTGCGTGTGTTTTTACGCGTGTGCAAGATATGTACACGCACATAGGCACCCTATTAGTCTCGCCGCTGTTTTTTTTTAACTCATTTCCCTCCATGTCGCCCTACCAGCTTTCCACCGTAATTCGTTCGCGTTAGTCGGTCGGGTCCCTTGATGAAGAAAGTGACCGGCGCACTCCAATACCAAATTTCTGGATCTATCTCACCAGTTGATGACGATGATGACGACACAGATACACACCCATTCACCAACACCCTCCTCATGCGGAACACTTCCCCCCCCCGCTTTCTTTCATGTCTCCTACTACTTTTTCGTCGTGTCGCTATTATTGTCATTTCAGAAGAAGTGTTTACAGTACATACTAGCTAGAATAACGACACACCCCGCCCGAGTTTTTGGGTCTATTATTATTGTTACCTATCGGTGGGTTTGTGCTCGTGTGCATGCGCAGGCACCAGGCACCAGAAGGCGATGCGAGGGATAAAAGGAGATAGATGGGTCTTCAATCGAAATTATTATACCAGTAGGAGAGGGGAGAGGGGAAGGCAAGTGCGGTGACTCTAACGTTCTGTTCTGTTCTTCACACATGCGTGTGGCGTTTCATTCATATTGTTATTTATTTATTTATTTTCTACCTTTATCCAACTTTACCTTCGAACAGCGCGCCTCATTCGAACATGGTCACAAAACTCAGTAACACGGACATCTACATCTACAACAATACGGCCTCCGTATTACTGTACCCTGTTCCAAAAATACTTTTTTTTTTCTCTTGGCAAAAGACCTTTGCTTTGCACACACCAAATAGATACTGCAAATAGGATTTCTCCGGCACGGCAAATGCCACGTCGGAGTTCGATCAAATTTGATCAATGATCAATATCAAATCACGCCCCTGCCCCGCCACACGGGCCGCCAGTTAGCTCCTTTAGCGCCGAACGGGCGACTACTACTGTACCCCCCAAGTCAAGTTTCGAAAACGGAACAAACATCTGAGGTGTGCGAAGCAAACCGAACCAAAAAAAAAAATTAGAAGAAGATTTGCGCGCAATATGCCAAAGGTCCGTCGCAGTTGGTCTCCGTCGTCGGATCATCCCGGGAAATCAAGGTAGGACTGAGTACTGAGTACTGAGTACTGAGGTTACGGCTTGTACGGAATACGGAATGGAATACTACAGTAGTACTGTAATACACCCGCCGCCCACCCCTTCGTCACCTCACCACCGGCCTCACCACCCACCACCCACCACCAACTTCTAAGTTACTGTGCACCGAATCCTCGAGGCAAATTCCACACCGGCACTGGCAAATCCCTGATCGAGAATTGATGGCATGTCCGGCCGGGATTGGAGTCAGTGCCTACTGTATGTACTACTGTATAACTTCTATGGCACGTCATTTGATTCGCTGTATGACACTTCCGCGGGACTCTTTAGACTCCATGTGTGTGCAATTTGTTTGTCGTTTCGCACCCATGTGAAAGACTGTTAATCATGCGTCGGTCAAGGTCGGTGTTTGATCGTGTCCGTGCTTTGTCAGGGTCGTAGAGTGCCCCAAGTGTATTACTGTAGGATGCCATTGTACTTTCTATGGCTTCGTGTTGTTTGTATGTACATCACGATGATTTGCCGTTCGGGGGTAATTGTCAGTACGTCAGTTGTCAATGTCAGTTTGTCAGTTTTGTATGCGTGTACGCGTAAGTGTGATGGGTAGCGCCCGCAGATTACCGCACTCTACCACTCAACTTTATATGCTTTTACATTAATTGCACCCGTATGGTATAGCGTGGGTATGAAACGTATCACTGAACCTTCGACCACAACGGTTATTCCATATCGACGACGATGCTACTACAAACGGGGGAAAGTAAGAACAAAAGGACAACCTAATATGAGATCCCTCTCCCCTAAGCATCCCTCGGTCCCGTGCCATGCGTGTGACCAGATGGTTTGAGATCGTTGAAACAGATTTGGTACACAGAGAAACGTACGATAGAAGGAAATCCTACCCCGGACACGAGGCTACCAGTAGGCTTCCCGTATCCTTTTCCGGCCCGTCCGGGTAACTTTTCCACACCGGTTGGGATGGTTGCATGTGGTATCTGTTGCGAATACCGAAGCAGAAACGCATAACTTACAAGTCCAGGGTTTGATTTATCAACGAACCCATCAAAGTCCCCCCCGTGGGTAGTGACGGCGTTTGCACCCGAAGCGTCTGAGTCATATTACTTTGCTGATCAGCGACGCCTCCATCAATGACTGTATCTGTTTGTGACACATACGATCTGAGAACACCAGAGACATCCATTTAGTTCCACCAACCTCCGCACCCTTTCCCGGCCCTGAGTAAGAAGCGGCTGGGAAGCGGTCTAGTAGGCGCATAACAGAACCACCTTGCTTTCCAAAAACAGGTGTACTAAAGACACCGAGGAAAATCCGCGAAGAGCCGAGAGATCCGCGGACAATCAGGAGATTCGCTTGTTCAAGGCGGAGTCATACAAACCACATGGACGAGGTGTTGCCATCTCTCCAGAAGCACACGAACAGCCATATCGCGAAGCGTGGTGTCGCGTGGTTGGATGGAGTTCCTTTTTGAACAGCTACTTGTGGTCATATTCTCTTATGCAGTAATCACGAGTTCCTGGCCCATGGCAAGCTGTTGGAGAGGTACCGCATCGCACTCCACAGGCTGCTTTACTCCGCGGGTGGCCTGTCATCACCGCAGCTCAAACTATCGGACGTAGGCAGGCTGCAACTGCACCAAGAGAAGAGGGAAGGGAAATCCACGCGTAATGTACCTTATTACGTGCGTTTCCATTCGAGGGAGAGGAAGAAAAAGGATCACTGAAGTTACTGGCTGAGATCGATGTGGTCGAGATCCATGGCATAAGCGTTACTATCCCGTTCCTAGACGGATGCCGTATTTTGCGCCGCTGCTGGGATGTTACCGGACTTGCTCAGCTCCCCCTGATTCGGGCTCTCAGGAAGGCGCTTCCCTCAATGAAATGGAAGGCCCCTTTCTCCCCGGAGCCATCAGTCTCAATCTCCGTCACTCACGCCGGAAAGGGTGAGTTAAAGATGGTGTTTAGGGTGCTTCGAGTCAGAAGGAAGTTGATGAAAGAAAGTTGTGACAGGAAGTGACAAGCGTGATTGTTGGGCCAAAAGTGAGGCACGACACTGTGCGAAATTGGCAGGAGAGGATGGGAAATATCGGATGATGAAATTTAGATTCGCGTAAAGGGCGTCGAGAACTTGATCCTCGTCTGTGCCTTGTTTGGCGGCAATCTTTTTCTTTTTTGTTGTTGTAAAAGCAAAAAAAAACAGTTTGAATTACAGCGAAACGCTGCGACGGAAAACTTTGTTTGTTTCATGTCCTGCAGGGGTCTAGTTGCCACAGCCACGGTATGGCCGCCGATGAGAGAAAGAAAGTTTTTTGCGGGCTGCCGAGATGCTGCGGGGCGTGAGATAGTTGTAGAGGGAGCGCGCGGGTGGGTGGAGGGGAGGAGTTTGTGTATTGTGAATATTCTGAGAATGAAATAGAGAGTTGATGATCCGTCAATAACGGTGTGAGGGAAGGGAAGGGGAGGAGGTAACGGGATGGGAGAGGGAGAGACTCGTAAACAGTTCTGCCGGTTATCAATCAACGAGACTTTTCAATTACCCGATTAGGAAGTGGTAACCAACTTGTCTAAATGAATAATTCCCACGGACTAATCTCTGCGATTGAAGCTTAATTACTGAAATACCTTTCTTCTCTCCAATGTCCCTCTCCTCCACCCGCCAGCACTATGCCCCTCGATCCCCCCAAGCACCACCAAGACCGTCGCAGACTCGCCCGTGATCCCATTGCTGCCGTCCGTCAAGATGGCATGTACTCCAGGGAAATCGAGATGAAGAGGAACCGGGGCGAGATCTCTTGTGCAGAATGTCGCAGGTGCGTGGTCCCCCACACCCCTCAGCTCCCACTTTCTCATACTCTTTATGTGCCCACTAGACTCAAGATCAAGTGCGACAAGCAAATCCCTTGTCAATCGTGTCAAGTATGTCCCACCCAACAGCTCCTCATGTGCTTTCATTTGACACTCCCCCACAAAGCGGAGAGGCTGTGCTTCTTTATGTCCGAACGGTCCGTGTTCTCTTCCATTTTCCGGTTCCGTGTCGACGATGCTGAATGTTGTGCCCCCCCCCCTCCTCGATGACCAGGCAGTCTTGCCACGGGACAGGGGACTCGGTGCGATCATCCTTCTTCGTAGTTATGACAATGCCAAGCTGACTGCTCACCCGACCTCATATCAAAAGATTCGTCATTGCCGCCACTGAACACTTGCACCGTCGGATCTCTCGAATGAGCGATCGAATCCGACAGCTTGAAGATGCTCTCTCGTTGCTTCAATCCAGCATTTCCAAAGATCCTCACCCGCTGCTTTCCGAGAATGCTATTGTTGTAGACACCGATATTGCCAACGACAAGCTTCCTGAGAGCGAAGACGAGGTGACTGGCGAAGTTTCAAGGGCACTTGGCACCCTGTCCGTCTCCGATCAGGGCTTATCGCGCTTCTTCGGTTCCACGGGTGGTTCTGACCTCCTCCTAGTATGTCATCCTCTTGGGGAATTTTGGCCAAATTTTGAACGTCTATTTTCAGCTCGACAACGACGAGTCGACGGGGTCCCCTAGTCAGAAAACGGAGAGTGACAGTTCAAAGGGTTCCGGCCTACCCCCTGAACTTCAACGCTTTTCCTATGCTTTCCCATTCACGCCTATGGGGCCCGTCAAGGACATCGTCTCTCTCATCAGAAACTATCTGCCTCCGTGGGAACGGGCCTCGGTTATGGCAGAGTCCTACTTAGACTCCGCTACATGGATCTTTCGTAGCGTGACTCGCCATCAGCTTGTTCACGAGATGCTTCCTTCGATTTACAGAAAGCATCCGTACCCATCAGAAGAATACAATGGACCTCATGATCTGGCGCTATTATTCAGTATATTCGCTTTGGGAAGCGCCCTTGACGTTAGCTTGCCTACTCGTACTGCGGAATCCGAGGGCGAGCACTATAATCAACTCGCTCTGGCGGCTCTTTGTTTGCAACCGGTGCTTGAGAAGCCATCGCTGGTAACCATTCAAACACTGCATATAGTGAGCATTTATCACGCAATGCTCGGCAACGACGTTAGTGGTGGAGAATCGAGCATGGAATTTACGTGGTCTCTCGTCAATTTGGCTGCCCACCTCGCCCAGACGGTGCGTTATTTTGATCATACACATTTGCCGTGGTGCCGATCTTCCCTCATAGATTGGACTACGTAAGCATTGAGGCGCAAGTATGTGCATCATAAACGCTCACAACACTCTTAGATCGTGATCCTGCCCAATGGGCGACCGATCCAAGGGTCGTCCAAAGGCGTAGGAGAGTTTTCTGGGACTTGTTTGTTGCGGACTCATGGCACGTACGTAAAACTTTGTGGTGATATCTGTCCTTCCCGTGTGACTATAACATCCCCTAGGCGATCTCCACTGGCAGACCACCTACATTTAACCGTGACTTCATCGATTGCAAGTTCCCGCAGGAAGAGGATGTGCCCACCACTCTTGACCCTGGCGATAGTTCATCTCGTATGTTACTATGCATTTTTTTTTCACTTCCTCTAACGTCGAGGATAGCGGCAGTGTGGGTATTTCGCTTCAGTTGTGAAGGGACGGCGGAAATTGTCGCACGTACACTCATTGCCACACCACCTCGCTATTCCACCATCAAGGAGTTGGACCGCAGGATTCGCGAGCTTAGTTTTCCCCCAGATGTGCTGGAAGCAATACGTGGCGGACCGGGTGCCGATCCCCTGTCGCTCCCTCTTCCTGTCTCCATGACAGTTTTCCTGCTTTCGACTGTGCAGGACGTTAGTAAGTTCATCATCCCTTTCGGGTCAGAATTTCTTCTGGCTAAGCGGAAATTCTTTTTCAGTCTCTCTGTTTCTCCATCGCAACTACTTTGTCCAGGCTCTCGTCGAAGACCCCGACGACCCAATAAGGAGCCAATATGCACCATCGTTTTTAGCGACTGTAAGAGCGTCCAAAAGCCTTTTACAATATGTCAAGGAGCAGCTTTCGATCCAGCGCGTTATGGTCAGTCGCTTCTGGGTGATATGGACGTATACATTCTCTGCCACGGTATGCTCGTGAAAACCCACAACCGCGATCACCTCTTCTCATCGTCTGTTAGGTTGTTTTCGCCTTTATCGTAACACGCAGTCCCCGTTCGGCCCTCGCGAACGATGCTATGACAGAACTTGATAAAGGGTGCTCGTTAGTGGCGGAGGCTGCCAAAGAGAATCGTCGCGCCGCTAGAGCCTCCGTAAGCACAACTATCAACCGTTCAAATGAAGATGTCGTTTAATATTTCCTCTTTCATTACTTCCTTTCTCGCCAGGTTATTTTGAAACGCATGAGGGAAAAGGCTTGCCGTGCTTTGGAGGCTGCACGAAGCATTCATCCCATGGATTTTCCACGAGCCGCAGACGGTGTCGCGTTGGGGATGGGGAACGTCAAGAAAGAGGAGATTGATGACGATTTCGCAGTGTTTGCCGGTCGCACCAAGGTTTTCCGTCCAGGTGCCGCGTCTTCGGCTGCATCTCAGCCACCGCTCCCCATGATGATGTCGAACAGCAGTAGCAGCGGTAGTGGCGTGTCGCCAGATGAGAACTATGTCGGACATGCGCAGGTTGGAGAGTGGCTCTCGAGACAGGAACAATATGTCGGGTATGACCCGCATTATGTCCCGTCTATCGAGCCGCCACCACATCCTCCTTTCTCAGCACCGCACCAGCAACACCATCGGCATAATCAACACCCTCATCAGCATCAACATCAACATCAACATCAGCATTACCACCAACAGCAATACACAACATACGCTCCGGAACAACCTCAGTACGCCCTCGAAGCAACGCATTCAATACCGCAATACATGGCCGCGTCATATCCATACTCCCAACAAGCCCTACCACCATCACAGCAATCACACTCATCATTATCGTCATCTTCAAATGCAACCACGGCGACACCAACGTCCGCTCTAGGTCTTCATGGATCACATGCCCCCCCGCCGTCTCATCATCACCACCCACAACACCAACAACAGCATCATCCTGAGGACCCAGCAGACTTGAGTTACGCGGCAGCTGCGCTCGCGCCTCAGACAGAACTATCGCAACTTGGATTGGCGGCTAATGGGTCTCGAGTGAACGAGACGTGGATGTCGTTTGTACATCAGCATTCAGGCTTGCTCGCTGGCAACAATTCCGGTGGGCAACATCTGTGAAAAACACACACAAAAAACACACACACACACACATTCATCTCTCTTCTATTTTGGGGATTTGCTTGCTTTCGTCTCGCTTCGATTCGTCTCCAAGTCTGTATCTCTGAGACTTTTTGTTTCTCCATGTCCTTTCAGAACCAGAACTGTATTCTACTGATCTTCGGGGCTTTCTGATCCTTCCGTTATTAATTTAATGTGGACACGCATCTATCCATCCGTGAACAACACACCTCTTTCTATATCTCCTCAGACACTCTTTACCTTTTGTCTCTTATCATTTTCCTCATGTAGTCAATAGCCTTTTTTTTTTCAAGGTCATCGTACTTCAGTAAACGAACGTGTACTAATCGAGTAATGGATATATATATACGTATACCTTGAAAAAAAAAAAAAGGCTGCGACGAGGGTAAAAAAAGAGAGTGGGTGAGAGGTCCATGAACGCCTTTTTTTGTTATATAACTACTCCTGGCACAAGAAAGAAAAAGAGCGAAAAGACGGGCGCGATGTACATATGAATAGATAATATATATACCGTGCAAGAAAAGAAAGACGCAAAGAGGGGGGAAGACAGCAAAATAGGCAATAACTTCAGCAAGGCACGAGGGCTTATAACTAACAAGTACTATTACGAATACCGTGGGGAGGGGGATAAAGTCCATTTCAGTCCGATCCAGTCCGCGATGTATGCACAATATCTAACGATAACAAGCTGACACAACTGGTGCACAGAGAGAGACAAACAGAGACAGAGACAGAGAAAAAAACGAGCGAGAAGGGTTCCCTATACGACCCGGAGGTAGTATGTCGAGGGATATTGGACAAGGAGGGAAGGAGGGACTGATATATAGTGATAATTGATCGATACGTCGTTATGCTGTCCGTCAGCGTCACTTGAGATAAGGTGAGGTCAAGAGCCACACCGAGTATTAAATGATAAAAAAAAGGGGGGGCGAAGCAAAGCAAGGAACGACGTGGGATGGATGGGACCGAGGAAGGGGGAATAATTAGGAATAGAATAAAAGAATACAAAGACAAAGGAGGCGTCGAGGGTCCGAAGGGGGAGAAATTGAGGGAACACCAACGGGGATGGACGCATTTCACTGCAAGGGCTTGAGCATGTCGCCCTCGAAGGCGACGCTTCCACGGTCGTGCAGCGTCTTGGCAGCGCGCGTGACCTCCGCCGTGTCGAACTCCTCGTGCTTGTCCGGGGGCAACGCGGCATTCATGTACGCGACGAGAGCCGCAATCGTCAACGAGTCGGCGGGGGTGTAGGTCGTGCGGAAGAGGTGCCCAATAGAGTTGCGCGTGAAGTTCAGCCTTTGTTCGAGCGCAGCCAACCCACCAAAAAAAACACGCGAAAAATACGTGTATGGATGGGAAGGAGGACATAAAGAGTGGGAAAAGAGAACAAAAAAAAGATCCCCCCACCCAAAAGGCGATTGTGATGCACGAGAAGGGAATAAAAGTGGCAGGTACAATGACAATGACAGGTGGCGCGCGATATGCCGAGATAGAAACATGAGAGAGATGGAAAAAAAAAGGCAACAGTAAGCGAGTTTGCCCGGTCATCACGCAAATGTTGAAAGGGGAAGCACACGTACCTGTCCGCGGGGGAATTCAAGTTGGCAAACCGTGCGGCCAGGTTGTCGGTCGCTGCATCAGCGTCTGGACCCGCCATGACGGCATCTTCTGTGGCGGCGGTAGTGGTAGTGGTAGTAGCATCCACTTCCTCGCCGGGACCTTCGGCACCGAGCTCGTAATTATCAGTCGACTCGTCGCTAGATGCTGCGGCAACGGGTGTGGCGCGTCCGCTGCGCGTCGTCGTCACGCCGTCCATGGTTTTAACCTTTGTCGTCTTCTTCTCACTAAGCAAAGAAAAAAAAAAGGGAATATTTGAGAACGCTGTGTCATGCGCAGTTTGAAACAATAAGGGAGATTTGATAGAGACTGACTGTCGGATGACACATTTGCTGCGGTGCTGCTGCCATGGGTACGCACAGAACGTACTGTCCTGTCGAAGTTGAACCCACTTGCGGCAAAGTGCGCAGAAGACCCGATGGGGTTCCACCTGTGCCAGAAGGTGGTCTGCGCGCAGCTGTGCGGCGCGCTGCTCTGCATTTCGCCTGCGAGACTCACTACCGATGGTGCTGGAAGCAGAAGTAGACAACGGTGGGTCTGGCAGTGGTGCCACCGAAGGCGGTTGTGGCGAGGAAGACGACAGCGCCGACCCAAGTGGGCTTGGTGGTGGACGATCTTTTTCCTTCTCCTTGGCTGTTCGTGATGCTGAAGGTGGGAGCGCTGAAACCAATGCGAGCTGGTGCTGTGATGGTGGCGGGACGCTGTGTGATGAAACAAGCGGAAAATATATATATGCGTTATTATAAGTCACAGATTGATGGAAGAGCGGACCTTGGGATCGCAGACGCAGTTGAAGGAGCCGATGGTGATGCGGGACGGCACTGGGCACGGTGTTGTGACCATGCTTGTGCGGCTTGGCTTTCTTGGCCGACAAAAACCCAGCTATTGCAGGCCTTGCAGAGGACGCGTCCGGCGTCATACTTGCGAACGTCGGGGTCTGCTGCAACAAAGGACGGGGCGGCTTCTTTGGCGCTGTAAGCGGCGGCCGGGAAGGACGAGGGGGGGCATCCAGTCAGTATATTTGAAACAAAGGAAATTGGAGGAGGGTAGGATAAAATGACGCACCCCTTTCGCGCTAGGCAACTCTTGCGATGGGCATCCCAAGGGATAGAGCAGAAAGTGGAGTTTGGGCGCAGACGGATCCACTTGTCACAGGACGCACAGAGAACGCGGTAGGCGTCAAACTGGGCTACGTATGGATCGGAACGAAGATACTGAATACGCTCCTCCTCGGAACGTTTGGCCCGTCGGCGCTTGGACGGTGGCCCGGGGACGTTCGAGTTGGGGATAGCCTTGGGCTCGGTGGAGGGACCAGAGGGCCGTGCCTGAGATTTGGGAGGCTCAGGCGCCGGAGTGGTGGAGGAAGCGGCAGGACTGGAGAGGAAGGTATGGGTATGAGCGGGGCATATAGAAAGTCGGGATGGGCTCACCATCCAAGTTTGTGAGCATCCCAGTGTTCTTTGGTAAAAACACCGGTGCGTTCGTCCCGGAATGAGACAGAGTCGCCACAAGCCTCGCAGGTGACGCGTCCAGCCTCAAAATCTTTGGACGAAGATGAAACACCATCATTGGGACCGTCGTCGGGCTCTTCTGAAGCCTTGCGTTTGCTGGGCAGCCTGAACAGCAAGGAGGGTGAGAGGGGAGGCAAAAAAAGAGGAGGAGGAGGAGGACTGACATCGGGGGTGGGGAAAGGGAAGGAGATGGAGTCGAAGGGGGAGTCTGGCTGTGCGAAAAGTGAGCTTCGAGAGAGAAAGAACAGGAGGGGACGATTACTCGGAGGCTGACATGAGAGAGAGAGAAGTAAAGAACGAAAGAAAAGAAAAGAAAGAATATTTAAGAAAGAAACAAGTGAGAAGTCGGATCAAATCAAACTGGCCCCGCACCGCTTTTGCTTCGCCTCTGCCGTCAATTTCTTGTCACAATACATTACATTACTTTTCACTGTTGTCGATTAGATGCTCGTTTCGTAGCCACGTGTTTATCATCCGCCTCGTCGTCCCCACACAGCGAGGAAAACACGCCTTGCCCTTTTGCTTTCAACCTCATATGCCTCCTCAGTTTGAGACAGTCAAGGTCGGTAATCATTCCAGTTCATCCGTACCTGTGTTGTATCAATCATCATCAACAACAGTCATTTGCAAGCGTCCCCATAACGCCTGATGGTGTTGAAACAATCTCATTCCTAGAGGCTGCAGATGGTCTCATGGATTTGTTCGGCAAGTCCATCATCCCCTTGAAGCAACTGCGACTTTCTCTCAACCCCTTCCCTCCGATTAAAGATCTCTTGGGCGGCGCTGTCTTTTCATTTGTCCAGACGGATCTCAGAAATAACATTGCCGTACGTCCGCTCCCGCCCATCCCCCGACTCCGCCCCCCTCCTTTTTTTAGTTAGTTTCAAACGCGCAGCATTGCATTTCAGGGGGTCCGCACTCGGTACAATGCTCACAAATCTGCGTCAGAAACCCTCGAGAACCTCGTTCGGGCTGAGGCGCGGGAGGGCGGGGCGCAGGGCATAGCATGTTTGGTCCGTTTGACCCGGTGAGCACAGCCGCTTCCCCCGTTTCCGTTTCCAATCACCACCTCACCTTACTACCCTTGTCACTGCCTGACACTGACAACTCTGACAAAAACAAAACAAAAAAAATCATATCATCACTACTCTGCCTCGTGACCAAATTTTTTAGTGGTCTGTATTTCACATGTCGCGCACTGCAGAATGCACAGGAAGACAGCGACGCCGAGCTTCGGGTTTGTTTCAAGCGCGCGTACGATGTCGTGCTGCGCCACCACCACTCGTTCGTCATTCGATCCGTTGTTTCGGTCAGTTTTCCCACATGGTTTCATTCCCCCCTTCCATCCCCTCGGCTCACCATGACCGGACCCAGGTTGCCATCCATGCTGTACCCCGTCGCGATGACTTTTTTACGCGTATCGCCCAAGGCGGTTCCATCGAGAAGTTACACATAGAACTGGCCAAGTGGCTTGCTGCGCTTGACGCGCTTGTCATCAGGTTGTCTGCGTTTCTTATAGAGGGCAATTACGGTCGCGTTTGATTGATGTACCGCCCCTTCTACGGATATTTATCATCACTAGACAACTAGACGTCTCCTGTTTCGTTTTTTTTTTAAATTAAATTTGTTTTGTCTCACATGTTGCGATCACGTGTATCCTGGCCACGCCATTTCCAACACACCCTCCAAACTGCAATTGTACATGTCTTCAAAGTCTCTCCAGAAAGGTTCCTTGTTCGACATTCTCAAGCCACGGTATCATGAAGCCGTCTACCGTCTCAAAAACTCTCTCATCGCGCTCATCGCGCTCTTCACCCTGACTCACCTCCTTCCCCTTCCAACACCGTACGCCTCCGCATGGAACTTTTACCGTGACTCCTTCCAGTCATCATGGGAGAAGAGCCTTGCTATCGCAGGTGAGATTCCGCTGTATAAGTTCACGTTATCACCACCACTACTAACACGAAAATTCTGATGACGCGCGCGTCCATGCAGAATTATCCCTTTTCTGTCTCCTCCTCGCCAACATCCTCCAATCAACCATCGCGATCCGTTCTCCACCAGCACCTTACCCTCCACTCTCATCATCACCTTCCAAAAAATCCCTCTCGCCCCTGTCAAAAGGAGGAGGAGGAACCCAACAGCAACAACAACAACAACAGCACCGAACAACGATGTCACCCCCAACGTGGCGCGGCAAATCATGCGGCGGCCTCTCTCCTAACGTGCGTCTTTACACCTTTTCTGTTCTATTCTATTCTTATAGCGCGCGCACACACACACACGCGTTATTCACGGTTGTCTGTCTATTGCACGCGCCAATTACACAAAATATAATAATGCAGACAACGCCCCAGCGCCAACTCGCCTTCTCTACCACTACACCCGCGGGCAGCGGTAGCCGCGTCAGCGTCAGCGCAAGTGCTAACACCTGTGCTGGTATGGGTGTGGGTGTGGGTGTGGATGGTGGCGGTGGTGCTTCAGACCCGCGCGGACTCGCTCAGTCCTACAAATTCACTTCGCCCGACATTTCTCTCAGTTCATCCACGGGCTCGAGTTCGCTCCCACCTTCCCCTTCACCCGCACAAGCGACTTCTCCAATTGTGGCGTACCGCGGACGACGGGCGCCTACCGGACGTACGTCAATTTTTGCTGCCTTTAAAATTCTAATTAATCAATCCTCTTTTTTTCATTAATTATTAAAATTATATATAGGTGCACTTGACGGGTCGTTATTGGCAAGACTGGCCCAAGGCGATTCAGATTCTGACGCTGACGAGTAGAAACTTGTTTTTTTTGTGGCATGTGATCACCGGAAGGAGAATGGTGCTTTTCCGGTCCGGTACCAATCGAGGAAGGAAAAAAAAAAAAAACTTTGAGGCAATATATGTACATGGAGTGCAATATAGTTTGACAGCAGTAGCAGGAGATGTGTGTGTGTGTGGTGTAAAGGGTGTTTCCTTGTCGACGGACCCTCTCGAGGGAAGAAGACTTCTCAAAGTGGGGTTCGGGATCGGGGGGATGGGTGTGACCAACGCCCGACGGTTTGGCGGGAGAAGTCCTGTGCGCTCCCCGGTGATAAGGGGCGGCGTGGCGGGAGAAGAGAGCGGTCCAATTCGGGACAGAAGCACTCTTCACTCTCGTCCACATGACTCGGATGCGGCGCCCCACTCGTTTGTTTAGCTGAGAGGCCCCTCAAAAAATTGACCTTTTGGTGACATTCTCCGAGCGCTGTGCTGTTACAGTAAGTTACTGTACAGTGTACACAATCCCGTTACCACTAAAATGGAGTGATGTGGATGGTATTGCTTCTAATCGCCGCGGCGACCGATATACCGAAAATCGAAACCGAACACAGGAACCGGAACAAAGAACCGGAAGTTTATGACATATGAATGACAATATATGACAATGACAACTGGGGGGGGGCACGCACAGCACGGGAGAGGAAGGCAGGTGCCAGTACTAGTGGTATGTTTCCGTTTCCGTTTGTTTGGGCTTGGCACTGATGTGTGATGTGATGGGAGAAGGGGAGAAGGGGAGAAGAGACCCCGAGTCGGGGGAAGGAAGGGAAAGGAAAGAAAAGGAGGTAATCATGGGCTTCTCCCTCTTCCTTCTTCCATATGTCATTCAGCCGCATGATGAGAAGAAAAGACGACGAGGGGGGACTCAACCCTATTGGAGAGAAGAGAGAAGCTCCTCGGCCGACTGTACCTCCCCTCGTTTGAAACAAGTGGAAAGGCTGACGACTGATACGTTGAAAGTACAGTACAGTCATGTCGTCGTGTCGCTGCGGTGATTGATCCGATCCGATCCGATCAGCACCCAAGAGAAGGGGAAAGATGGGCCAGTCAGGAAGATCCCTGTCCCCGAAGTCCTTGCTCCTACTATGCCTATGGCCTACAACAATAAGCATCAGCGCAGCGACAAAAAAAAACTTTACTGTAGTAAGTATCTTCCATTTCAACAATTTTTTTCCCGAATATTTGCGGTAGGACACTCCCGGGGTTGAAATTTCAATTATCATGTCGTAAAAATCTCCGGGTGGTGGGTTTGAATACTTGTAGTAGGGTTTAGTCAGTCAGTTAAAAGGGTTAACTTACTGTAAGGGTAAGTAAGGGCCAGGCAGGCTTACCGATACGAGTAGTTCTCACCGAGTGCCGGCCTCAGCCCCTATCCGGATCCGAGTCGCCACCTCCTCCACCCGCCCGGAGATAAATTCATTTTTCGATAGATAGATAGAGATAGAGAAAAAGAGGCACGCAACTTGCTATGCAGTTCGGTTGGGGGTACTAGCCTAGGTACAAAAATGGACCCGGGGCCCAACTTGGG
>QFEZ01001710.1:24048-40881 GCA_003316425.1 Russula lepida
AAAATGGACCCGGGGCCCAACTTGGGATTGGGGGGCCTGGGGGGGGGAACTTAACTTGATTGAGCCGCCGGGCTCTTGGGATGAAAATTCCCGGTTCCGTAGACGGAATAAACGCAAGAGCATACGAGTAAATTGTATAGCGCCGCACGGCCAACATAAGCATAAGGGTAGTGTGTTGTTATGCGGGGAGAATCCTCCGAATTTCTGCGCAGCGCGAGTTCATAAATAATCATAATACATTTTGAGTCCAAAAAAGAAGTTTTTTCTTTTCGGCTTGCCGGACGCGTAACACGCTGGAATGGAATAGTCAAACTCGCATATGCATTGATATTGTCAGGAGCCACCCGCAGTGCCGCTCGCCTCGCTCCCTGTCACCTACCTACAGCAAAGTGAATGACGTACTGCGTACGTGCGCTGCGCCGGTGTTTCGCGCCCCCAAGTGGCAATCCTTTTCAAGTTGGACGCACGCCAGAGAACTACAGTGGAGTGGAGCACCTTTGACACCGCGCTTCCATCCGCCCACCCGGACTGTATACTACGCTGGCAGCTGGTGATTGATGTACAGTACCGTACTAGTATATGTCGCCCAGCCATACTGTACTCGGTACAACAGACTAGCCTTTTTTATTTAATTGGTTTGGTTGTGTCTGTGTGTGGGCATGTGGGCCCTGTGGCGCCGAGCGTCCTAGCACTAGGGAGCAATAGGGGCTGTTCTGCTTCTCAATGTGAGTAAAAAACTCCGAAACGAAGGATGCGCCACTAGCAGTTTAGAATAGGAGAGAAGGAGGGGAAAGGCAGCAGCCGCGGCGGGTCCTGGAAGACAATAAGGTGATAGTAGAGGCCCGACTCGGAGTAGTATAGTAGAAATCACCCACTGCTGCGGCTGCGGGTGATGCTGCCGCTGTGATACTCTGATAGCTTCTCGGTATCGGAAAATTTTGAATGAGGTTGGCCGCAGCATTACGTTGTAAAATTGAGGGGGAGCCTCATCAGGCAGAGGCTAGGCGGATGACCTTTAGGTCAATTGAAGTCGAGCCGCGATGATAGTTCCCACTTGCTCCACCTCCACCACGACCAAGACAATAAGAACGCCGTCATGACTTCTTTTTACTAGACCAACCAGAGTAATGAAACAAAGTCCATGGAGAGCGACGTCCTGTCATGGCTAAGTTAGCCGAAAGAACGCCCACGCGTGCCAGTGCCACTTTCGAAGTGTTGCGACAAGCGTGTCGTGTCAGCCATGATGAGCGTGACATGTAATAATAATACTACAGTAGTTTTGCGGTGCCGCAACGGTATTTTATCATTATTCATCTTCCTTTGACACATCCGAGTCCAACTGTTAATGAACTGTCAAATATAGGGTTGATCCTCACCTTTACAAGTCACGGTACCGTACTGATCGCATCCAATGAGATCAAGAGTACATAACCCCCCGAACAAATATTGAACCACTGAGCGTCGTCCCGGGGACGCCGGGAAATGGTGAGATATTGACGTCCGACTCCGAGTCCATGAGCGTGGTATCAGATGCCAGTACTAGTAAGCCCGGTGTTACAGAGTCGTTGTCTAAGTCCGACAACGACTTCGTAACACCGGGCTCACCATCGCGATGTATGACATTAATGTGTGAACCAGAACCGTCGTTCGTCATGCCACCTCTGGCCCTGCGAAGGAATTAAGAAGGCCCTAGCTAGCTTCGGCTGTCACCACTCATAGATGGT
Organism: Russula lepida; assembly: GCA_003316425.1. Classification (NCBI taxonomy): domain Eukaryota; kingdom Fungi; phylum Basidiomycota; class Agaricomycetes; order Russulales; family Russulaceae; genus Russula; species Russula lepida. The sequence goes on from QFEZ01001710.1 coordinate 25,773, forward strand.
AGTACAATGTATAAGGCCCAATACGTCCAAGTCAGTCCTGAGAATCCACTCAAAGTCGGAGTCAGTCCAAGGTCAGTCAGCGAGCCTACTAGTGCCAGTGCAAGCCTCCGAGCCAGCCCTTGAGAATATTCTCACAACGACGCCGAAAAAAACCGAGATTGTAACCCCGGGCCTTCGCAAGACATCGATATGGGTGATAGTGAACGGCAGTGAACAGACTCTACAATTTGTGAACAAACTTCAACTGTGAGAAAACTCGAGCTGCCTCGTGGTAAACATGTGTTCGTACGTCACGTTCATTAGAAGCGGCCTCTCACCTGGTCACCGACCACTGCAACCAGTCAATACCTCCTCGCTTTGAGCGACATTTCATTGTCAGTTGGCAGCCGATTGACATGCACAAGTAGAGCGGAAAAATGACCCTGTAAATCGCAGTTTTTGACTGATAGTCTCAACCCCCCTCGATCCAGCCTGAGGCTGGCCATCGTAGGGAAACTGAAACTGAAGAAGCCGACATTATACGAACTACGTGGTTCAATTACCTTTCTCAGAGTTCTCATCATCTCTCTCTCGCTCGAGAAAGGGATCTGAGGGAACAATGCTTTGGTATTATGCAAATTGGATCCAAAGGAAAGCAGGGTCATAATCTCAGAAACGTAATAAGTCCACGACCATGCGAAACTAATATATATGTCCGTGTGGGTAAAGAAAATTTGGCATCGTGGGCTTTTCAAGGAGAAGGTCATGGAGTACGAAAGCTGGCAGGGTGCAAGGGTGCGGGTACCAGCACGGGCGATGAATGGACAGCTTGTTGGATCCTATATGAGACCCACATCCGAGTATCGAGGACATGCTTGGCCTAGACACTCACTGACTTGTTCGCGAAGGCCAGACAACTTCAATGGCTTCGATCTACAATGGGATCAGGGTTATGGGGCGGCCAGCGCTCTGGCGGGCACCGATGAATGACTTGAATGCATCACCGGCTGTGTGACCCCCAGAATATGAGAGCTCCTGCAGTTCCGGTAATACTTCCAGAGGGAGTTCTCCATCCTCCAATCGTAGACAACGAGAGAGTTCCCCAATGAGCCCATTGTCGACGCGAAGGGTCTTCACGTTCCTAAATGACCTAAGAAGTTTGTGCCACTCGGTGCGATCGACCATATTGTGTTCTTCAGATGATTGACTGTGCACCTTGTGTTCAAGGGTGAGATTCTCCACCGCAGAGAACATTTGGCTAAGCGAATCGGAAATTTGAGCCGCGGAAGACATTTGCCAGTCGAGGTGCCAGCAGACGACATTTATGTGAAAGGCGAATGTCTTTACCTCAGGGGGATGGACGGCCACGTAAACTCGCTCGTTGCAGAACCCGAACTCGGCATGGTCGAATCTGAGGTTCTCTATTCCCCCCATAAACTGCAGCAGACGTGGAACGGAAAATGTGGGTTGCTTGAAATAAGAAATTTGGAGCTGCTCGAGGCAAGGGGTGGTGATCCGAGAAAAAAGCGCCTCCAAGTACGCGCTAACTCCCTTGACCCTAAACTGGCGAAGATTAGGAAGTGTAATGTGTGTCGTGATTGGCGCATGCACGAGTTGCCTCTCCACATCACGGTTGGGAACGGGGAATGTAAAGTTGATCAGGAGGACCTCCAGCTGGGGAATGAATGAAAGCCACTGGAGCAGGACAGCTGGCTGTATGTAGGCGGATGGGTGGGTGATACCAAGACAGAGTGTGACGAGGCCCACAGCAGTGGTAATCAATCGCGCTCCTATCGGAAAAGTAAAGCCAGCTACCGCGAGATGGCGCAGATGTAGTGTCTGGAATGTTTTGGGAAAGATTAAGGCCGTACCCCAGTCCCTAACCGGAGGCATCGTAATCAGGCATACCAAAATCGGATACTCCTCTTCGATGGACATGACGAGCTTCTGCAGAATCTGAACGGGTATCTCAAGACGGATACGGCGGACGCGATTACGTTGCTCAAGTGCGAGGATTATTGCCTCTTCGTCTGCTTCAGTGATATGGTCATCATCGCCGAAGTAATCAATGATGAGTGGAAGGGGTGGTGAATGTGCCAGCATGTCTGCCACGGGGGTGCCATATGTACAAACAAGACAGAGGCCCAGATAGGATGCAGACTTAAGCACGAGGCTTCGCCATCTTCGGCAAACGTGTGCAAGTTTATACCACCACCGTTCGCGGACCCATCCACCCCCTCCCTGGAGACGGATCCTGTCATTCGCGTCTTCGCCTAGGGTAAATGGTCGATATAAATAAAACACATTGAGAAGCGAGTCATCGTCTAGGAGGTGGATAGATGCAATATGTGGGCTGTTGACATGCGTCATGTTTACTCCCAAGCTGATAAGCATAAAAGGGCAAGGAAGAGTACCTCTGCCGTTGGGACTCGCGACTTACTGCACCACATTGGCCAATTCTTTTGATGGATCGGAGGAGGGTAGAGGTAGAAGGTACGAAACAAGACATGTCAGGAGAGTAAGTGTTGAGTACTTGAGTATTGATGCGGATGGTGGTTGAAGACAGGTGTCGGCCTCGTGTAATCCTCGGTACACCCTAAGACCCACTCAGCGAGAGGCGCAAAACTGCGCGTTAAATTGCTTTCTTTGCAGGGTAAGCCTAGACCGACTCGAAGAGCGCCGGCGTTTGGACAGTATCAGTCCTATCACATTTTCTGACTTCCGGCTCTTTGTGGAAGTTTAAACTTCTAAGCTTTGAGCACCCAGTCGAACGACCAAAGTGAGAGTGGGCGCCAAAGTGGGCGCAAGATCAGAGTGAGCGCTGGTTACGGTCGCGGAAAGACGCCATCGCCAGGCAGTGGTAAACAATACTAAACACTGGCATGTGTTCAACTCTTCAAGAAGCGGCTTCTCACCTGGTCACCGACCACTCATTACCTTCTCGCTTTGAGCAACGCTTCCTTGTCAGCTGACAGCCAATTGGTATGTACCAGTGGATTGGAAACGACACTGTAATTCGCGGTTTTTGACTGATTGTCTCAATCCCCCTCGATCCGAGTTGGTCATCGTAGGGAATCTGAAACTGAAGGAGCTGACATAACGAACTACATAGTTCAATTATCTTTCTCAGAGTTCTCATCATCTCTCGCTCGCTCGAGAAAGGGAACAATGCTTTGGTATTATGCAAATTGGGAGGATAACATGATGAGTATTGATGCAGATCATGGTTACAGACATTAGGTGGCCTCGTGACCCTTTTGTAACATTGTGGGTGAGTACGGGAGGGCCCAAACTGCCCTATCTGCAGTGCGCCAGCGCTTGGACAATATCCTCCCAAAGTGATCTCTAGACCCCCACTTCCTCCGCGTCGTCGACCTTATCACATGCTCTACCTCTCCATGAGGGTCTAAGCTTGGAGCACCCAACCCGATGACTAAAATCAGTGAAGGAACTGAACGTGGGGACGGAAAGACGCCCGATGTTCAGTATCTAGATGCGTTTTGATGGACATGTTGCGACGGCCGTCCTAACGAGCCGCTCAATTCCGTGGTCATGTGCGGATTCTCCTAGGGTCAGTCAGTTCTGAACCCGAGCATACTGTAACCCAAGTCAAGAAAGTTGCAGAGATAGAAGAAGCAGATGGGTATGTCCTATAGTTGTCCACAGGAAAGCAGGGTCATAATCCAAGAAACATAATAAGTCCACGACCATGCGAAACTAATATATGTCCGTGTGGGTGAAGAAAATTTGGCATCGTGGGATCTTCAAAGAGTAGGTCATGGAGTACGAAAGCTGGCAGGGTGCAAGGGTGTGGGTAGCACCACGGGCGATGAATGGACAGCTTGTTGGATCCTATATGGGACCCACATCCGAGTATCGAAGACACGCTTGGCCCAGATACCCACTACCTTGTTCGTGAAGGCCAGACAACTTCAATGGCTGTGATCTACAATGGGATCAGGGTTATCGGGCGGCCAGCGCTCTCGCGGGCACTGATGAATGACTTGAATGCATCACCGGCAGTGCGACCTCCAGAATATGAGAGCTCTTGCAGTTCCGGTAATACTTCTAGAGGGAGCTCTCCATCCTCCAATCGTAGACACCGGGACAACTCCCCGATGAGTCCATTGTCGACGCGAAGGGTCTTCACGTTCTTAAACGACCTAAGAAGTTTGTGCCACTCAGTGCGATCGACCATATTGTGTTCTTCAGATGATTGACTGTGTACCTCGTGTCCAAGGGCGAGACTCTCCACCGCAGAGAACATTTGGCTAAGTAAATTGGAAATTTGAGCCGCGGAAGATACTTGCCAGTCGAGGTGCCGGCAGACGACATTCATGCGAAAGGCGAAAGACTTTGCCTCAGGGGGATAGACGGCCACACGAACTCGCTTGTTGTAGAACTCGAACTCGACACGGCCGAACCTGAAGTTCTCTATTTCCCCCATAAACTGCAGCAGCCGAACGGAAAATGTGGGTGGCATGAAATAAATAATATCGAGCCTCTCAAGGCGAGGGGTGGCGATCCGATGTAAAAGCGCTTCGAAGTATGCACTAACTCCCTGGACCCAAAGCCCGCGAAGATTAGGAAGTGTGATGTTTGTCGTGATTGGCGTATGGATGAGTTGCATCTCCACGTCATGTTTGGGAACAAAGAACGTAAAGTAGATCACGAGGACCTCCAGCTGGGGAATGAATGAAAGGCACTGAAGCAGGACAGCTGGCTGAATGTAGGCAGATGGGTGGGTAATAGTAAGACAGAGTGTGTCGAGACCCACAGCAGTGGTAATCAATCGAGTTGCAATCGGAGAAGTAAAGCCAACCACCGTGAGGTGACGTAGATGTGATGCCTGGAGTGTTTCGGGAAGGACTAAGGCCGTACTCCCGTCCTCAACCGCAGCCCCCGTAATCGGAGCCATCGTAATCAGGCATTCCAAAATCGGATACTCTTCTTCGATTAACATGACGAGCTTCTGCAGAATCTGAGGGTGTAGCTGAAGACGGATACGGCGGACACGATTACGCTGCTCAAGTGCAAGGATCATTGCCTTTTCGTCCTTTTCAGTGATATCGTATTCATTGAAATAATCGATGATGAGTGGAAGGGGTGGTGAATGCGCCAGCATGTCTGCCACGGGCGTGCCATATGTACAAACAAGGCAGAGGCCCAGATAGGATGCAGACCCAAGTAGGAGGTTTCGCCATCTTCGGCAAACATGTGCGAGTTTATACCACCACCGTTCGTGGACCCATCCACCTCCTCCCCTGACACGGATAGCATCGTGCTGGCCTTCGCCTAAATTCAATGGCCGATAGAGATAAAACACATTGAGAAGCGAATCATCATCGAGGAAGTGGATAGATGCAGTCTGTGGACTGTCAACATGGGTCATATTTACTCCCAAGCTGATAAGCATAACATGATGAAGAAGCGTACCTCTGCCGTTGAAGAAGTCTTCGGTTGGATTGGAGGGGGGTAGAAATAGAAGGTACGAGACAAGAGCTCATGACGGCAAGAGAGTAGAAGTGGGCGCAAGAGCAGAGTGAGGCTCAGTGAGCGCCAGTCGCGGTCGCGGAAAGACGCCCTGGACGACTCGTCAATCTCTTCCAAACAAAAGGACGGTTGCCGTTGAAAGGTAGGTCCGAATCTCAGGCTATAACATCAACTGGAACAAGCTCAAACTCTTGTTCCCAGACGTGGAAGATAGGTCATAACATATAAAATTCTATCAGGAGGGGACTATCTACCCAACGCCACATTCTGTGTATGACCACCATGTCTATGTCTACAACACTTACAATAATAAGGTACTCGTAACATACGCAAAGTCGAAACGACCACGAATGCATTTATGAGCCCGGGAGAAATTCATGATCTGTTGCCCATCCGCACGACAGCTAAAAGAAAGCTACAGTACATAGTCATCACGAGACAAAGTCAAAAAAGGCCGCAAGCTCAAACCGACCTGCGACCTGGAGTATGGGATTATCCAGTCTGTTGATAATGACGCTGGCGCAATTTCGTTTTTGAGCTAACGGACGACTGCCGCAGTCGGACGTAAGCCTGAGCCCGGTTGGTTAGCGAGCGCGTTCAAGTTGAGTACTCTCTGTCTTCCGCTCTGCCGAAACCAACTTGCGAGGTAGCCTATTCCTGTCGTTATCGCTCCTCGGGAAGTCCAAGTATGGAAGAAATAGATCAAGCAAGGGCCGCCCTTCTCTCTCGTAAATAGGTGATGGCTATACGGCATGTACCAGGCGGTACTACAGTAGTAGTGATGCGTAAAACCCCCGCCGGCCGACCCTATAAAACTTGTCAAGTGGCGAGGGCGGGTGAACAAGGGCTCATCGCTCATCGTCAAACCTTGACGAACGACGACTGGGCAACTCGAAGTGAGTCCAAACACACTGGAATAACCGTGACACTTTCCGGAACAGGTGTTCATGAACGTTCATGTATCATGGACATTTCCCCCTCGCCACGCCTGTTTATACTGCACGCACACGGGCAGAGGGTATCCTCAAGAGTCCTGGCACACATTCTCCGACTGTCTGATAGATAGGTTGGGCGGATGTGCACGCGAAGACTCGGAGGCTGTATAATGCAGCGTCGGGGACTCACTCTCAATCGTGACGACTTGAACGCGAGTGACACGATTGACGACGCGGCCAACGCCGAATTGGAGACACAGCACATCATAATGATGTATTGAGGGCCACAGATACTGTATAATCTAGCGGATCGCCAAGCGCACACGGGGTCTTTCATCTTACTCGGTAGATCATTATCCCAGTCTTGGAATGTCAGTGGCATGTACTGGTTGATATACCAGTATATTGTACTCCTTTGGTTTGCGGATTCATACCCTGATTTCTTCAGCTTAGAAGAGACAAGGGCATGCCGTAGGAGTCCTAGATGTAACGAGTTCTCTCTACTATAGTTATTTTATATCTGTAGTACATCACATGAGAAATCGTCGTCACATGTGTAGTAGATATCTTTATACTGCATAGGTCGCCTTGGGGGCGGGACTAGCCCAAGCCTTCAGATGACTTTACAACAAGACATTCCAGAATCTGTTCTTCATACCCTTACGACGCCGCCGACCGTAGCAAGGAGCATGACGTCAACTTTTCCATCCGTTTCGCGCGTCAACCAACCATCCAGTTTCTCAAACAGGTCCATAATCTCGTGACCGTTGCCAGAGCTCAAGTCGGCAACTGCTTTTTTCTTCTTTGCAGGCCACATTGCCGACTCGTCGATTCCGATAAAATTGATCATCAGTGGCTCCGCCGCGGCTGGTCCCTGCAAAACGAGGTCGACCGACCAGCGATCAACGCCAAAGTACGATGCCTCTTTGATATGGTGTCGCGCGTATCCGTCTGGAGGAGGGTCGTCGAGTGTCCATCGTAGAACGTGCGCGTCAAAGGCAATCACTGAAAAAATGGGAGTGAATTTCAAAATCCTTACCAGAAAATTGATGGTAACTTCTCACCTGTCCAGATCAGCCCGGGATGGGTTATCTCTAATGTTAGGCTACGCGTACCCGCCGACACGTCGACGGCATCGTTAATTGCCTTGACTCTAAAAGCGTATTCGCCCGTGGCAAAGGGCGAAACGAATCCAGGCTCTAAAGGAAGCGGTATTTTGTATGGGGACATGAACTGCATCAGGTGCGCAGCGCACACAAGGTCCAGATTAGTGAGGAAAAGCAAAATAACACTTGACTCACAGCTGAAAACGGGTATAAGATATCCCAATCTCCATTCCAGTCGTGCATGTCTTCTTGAACAGATTGCGCACCGACCATACCAAAATTGGAAGCAATGTTATCGACCAATTGTTCGAATCCGGGCGCGCCATCGGCAGCCCCGACATGAAGGTGTCTTTCGTGAGAAGTGATCTATTGGTAGTACCCGATTCAGCAACCCCAGTACAAACAAACATTATTTTCCCAGCAAATTGCGCGGGAATGAGAAATCTCTCACATTATCGGAACTTAACACGAAAAGCCGACGCTGGTGGTGTTCGTCAAAGGGTGAGCGAAGAGCAAATACCATCGCTATAGCTAAGGTCGCGATACTCATTATCGTGATTGCGTTTGCGCGTACGCGTCGAGAGAATCGGTGCGAGAAGGGCGTAACGAGCGGTACGGTGATAGATAGTACGAGTGTGACGAGAGACGCGATGATATGTTCCGCAGGCGCGTCTGCACCGAATCGTCCAGTCTATGATTAAAGTATCAGATAATGTAGAAAGTCGAAGATGAAGGGAAATGAGGTGGAACATACCAGCGGGACGAATACGTCAAATACGATACACGCCATTTTCGTGCCGCCCAGAAGAGGCACGAACATGCCCAGCGCATACGCCCATAGACTGACTTGGAGGCCACCGCGATTCAGAAACGCGTCCAGCGACAGCGCGACGAATAGGGGCGCGGCACTGACAAAGAAGCAGTACGCTGAACCGATGCCGAGCAACTGCAGCCCCAGCGCACCGGCCGACTGCATCAACAGGAGAGCAGTGAGCAAGTTGCGCTCATCTTCCATACCAATAACCTCAGGAAGGAAAACCGTTTGCGATATGAGCGTGCCTACAATGTCACAGTAGCGAACGAGGTTCACCATCGTGAGGCTATTGTAAGACACACTAGTGGCGGCATTTGGGAGATAGGGTAAAACCGGAATGGAGGGACGAACCTGTCAACGCTGCTGGACCGTACAAGAGCAAGGCGGAATGCTCGGTTGCGAACCAACTCATGTTGCGGCCAAGGATGCGATGCATTATGACCGCAAGTCCATTCGCGCCGATCAATGCTCCGCCAAAAGCGAGGACGTTCGCGCAGACGCCATTCCACTGACCCATCCAGAAGTCTCGGATGGTTGTCAGTGATTTGGAGCGCAAGCGAGAGCTAGGAACTCTCTTGTGATAGACGAACCAAGCCAGCGGAAGGGAGAGGGCGAATAACGTGCCATACATTAGGCGAGCGGTTGCAAACTGATATTGAACGAACCAGCCAAATTCAGAAAAGAAGACCGTGGTGGGACGCGTGTAGCCTGCAGTCAACGAAGGCAGCGGGGATGCGTCCGAAGACAGGTATCGCAATATTGCGAGAACGTTCTCGCCCATACGCTTACGGGTGCTACTCAGTAGAGCCACCAAGAGAGTAAAAGCGAGCTTACTTGAGCTACCCCAGGTTGAATATTTTCAACTACGTCCTTTGGCATATTCTCAGTATCGAAAGGCCATGGCCTCTATCTGAGTCATACCTGGCGCGTGTGATACACGTAACTGTTGCCAATAATAGCTATCTAGTCCGAACATGAATATCGGGGAGGTGGAAGAAGGAAGCGCAGGTACAACATACATCGAGCCCCGGGACTTTGAGATATTGCTCGAATTGGCGGAAGTCCGTGCTAAGCGCGACCAAGTCAGCCATCTCGAGTACTAGCTCAAACCATCGAGTGCAGCATACTCGGAAAGTAATACTCCGGAGCTGAAGACCTCGTTCGCGACGACGGTGCCAAAGGGTCTGAACGCGCCATCAGCAGATGTAAATGCGGTCGTAGGACATGGACGTGCCTCGGGACTTTGGAGTATGCCCGGATCATTTCTTCAGAGGTTGCCTGGAACAGCAACTCGCTCCCCTCATTTCCGGCAGCTAAGCAACACCATAAGAAAATGACATTGAGTAGAACTCATGGAACCCACCTTCCAAGTTAATAAATGCGCGTATACTAGAAGGATTATATGTAAGAGACGACTTTGAAAAGACGCGTTACTGGTGCAAGGACTCGCGTGTGGGCAATGGGATGTTGTGTCGAAAATAGATGCGACGCGTCCTGAAGCGATTCTTCTCCGTGGTTAAACACTACTTGGAGCTAAGGCCGCGGAAGAAAAATACATCGAATGGGCGCTTACAGAAGATGATGGCGTGGCTAGGCGTCCAGTCGGGGGTGTGCGTGAGCACGCGTATACAGTCAAGCATGACGCCGACGGAGAGCGCATCATCCGCTGCGCCGGGACTAGGCAAGGTGCTATCGAGATGTGCGCTCACCAGTACGGCGTGGTCCTTTCCCTCGGGAGTGCCGTCGGACACGCGTATGACAATGTTGGTGAGGTTGGCGTACGTCTTGTAAAGTCTTTTGCCCATCATGTCGAACCTGAGAAATAACAGACCCGTCACGAACGAAATAAAATCGATGTGTAAGGAACGCACCGATGAGTACCGCTGCCTCGTTGATGCCATACCTCACACTCCAACTTGGGTCCACCCGGATCAGCGCGCACCAGTCGCTCGCACTCCTTCTGTATTTCATAGGCGGTGTCGACCATCCATTCATCTGCGAGAGCATGTTCGGTGGTCCCAACAGTGCGATAACCGATATTTTCGGAAAGGTGTTGAACATATGTGAGGATTTGCGTTTCCGAGATTTGCGGCAGGCCTGTACGTGGATCAACTCTAAAATGAGACAGGTCGTCATCAGCCAGAAACAGACATGCGACTGATAGGACGAGGGGTCACAGTTCTTTTATAGGCACAGGAAGGGCTGAAGAGAAATAAGCAGGCTGATAGGTGGAATGATTGAAGACGGTCGCTTTACCATCATAGTAGTGGTGCCGAACAGCCAACCATGGCACGAAGAGAAGTAGCGGAGATAGGCTGCACAAAGAACGAATAGGGCCCCATCCTGCCATTTTGCGTTTTTGCGGCATCGCGGGAGGATTTGGTCACTCGGGTGTGAGTTTTAAAAGGGCCTGCCAACAGAACGACACGGGGGCGTCCGCAGCTACACTATTGTGATCCTGTTCATACTCCGAATAAGCATTTCAATTTATAATAACTGGACCCTGAGATGATAAAGATAACGTCAAAAAATTGTATACGTCGACTGGGAATCGTATGACAATGCGGTAGCTAACAAGTCTACAATGAGACTACAGAGCCACTGGCTGTCGCGACGTTGTTCAGCGAGTCACCGGGACTTTCGGATCGTATTACCCTCAGGCTGGGCCGATGCATCTCCCAGCATAGGCAAGACTGCTGTTGATTGATACCATCCTCAACCAAAAGCGCTGGAACGAGGGTACTAAGGAGGACGACAACCTCTATTGTGTCTATGCCGCCATTGGCCAAAGCGCTCTACTATTGCGCAGCTTGTCGAGACTCGGGGAGAACGACGATATGAAGTACTCAGTCATCGTTGCTGCTGCGGCCTCAGAAGCTGCTCATTACAATGTCTTGCTCCCTTCTCTGGTTGTGCAATGGGCGAATGGTTCCGCGGCAATGACAAACACGGTTGGCGCGCCATGTTTTACGCCAGGGTTTTACATTTATTTCGGCCTTGGTAGCTCTCACTATATGATAGCAAGCAGTGGCCTATCACCAGATGTCCTTCTCCGTCGTCTCCCTTGTCATGAGGAGGCTTACCCCGGTGACGTTTTCTACCTGCGCTCTCGTCTCCTCGAGCGTACTGCGAAGATGAATGACAAGTTCGGTGGAGGCTCACTCACTGCACTTTCTAGTCCTATCCTCCAACGCAGTCGTGCAAAGACCGTTCTTCGATCCCCTTTCCGTCGTGATCTCTCCTCTCATTCCGGGAGTAGAGATGATAGACGCCTTGGTCGATGGAATGAACAGTTTTGGAAAAGACGATTTTTTCATGGTTTCAGTTGGCATTTCCCCTAGTACAACTCGCGACAAAAGACAAATTTCGCCCACTTTACGAGCCCAGGCTTCCTATCCCGCCCCTAGGCGTCACTCTCGGTGGTGGCTTGTCTCGAAGGAAGTCGTCAACGCCACGGATGCTGACAATGCTCACATGCCGATGCAAAAGCACAGGTCTGAGCTAGTGTACAAACCTACTTCTGTCATAAACTCTGCATAAATTCCATCCTCAGTATCCTTAGTCTCATCAAATTCCATGCTCGGAGGGCCAGACCCTACGCCGCTATCTGATAGTCGCCTCTCTTCATGCTGCTTGAAATCGGTAAGAAGTTGTTGTCTCATACATCCTAAAAAGGCGGGGCGAAGCTCTTGGTCACGACTAGGAAGATTAGGCCAAAACCATCCAGGGTAGGCCTTCCCGTGAGAACCTCTGATGGCGATCTTTTGCTCCGTAACCTCATTGAAGGTGCGGATGTAATGACTGCACATAATGCAGGAAGGCTTCGAGACTCCGATGTAGGGTAAGACGTGCTCGATTTCGTCATTGTCCATCGCCGTAATCATCGCCAGCTCAGCGTGGACTGTAGGATTCCAACAGACCACCCCCTCAGGATCCTGCGGCTGCTCCAGAAGCCGCTGAAGGAACGATCTGCGTGCCTCATTCCATCCCGGAGTAAGATAGCTGGTTCCGGCCAGCCTGAGGGCGGTATTCAAAGCCACTTGCATGGTCTCTGGAGACAAGTCGCGGCGATATGGAGTTGTAATTGGAGAGGGGAGGACTTGAACTGAGAATTCCCCATGTAAAAGTGGGCGAAGGCGGCGCGACTGGGTCAGCATGAAGAGCCTGTTGGCTGATATCACAAACGACATAATTTTCAGTGCCCAACGCCGAAGCCGGAAATATATGTGATGCTCTAAAGAAAAGGGGTGGATTCCGGTCAGAGTGAAAACATTCAGGTGTCGTATTACGCACTTTTGTCCAGCCATGTCTCCGCGTTATCAAGTAATGTGAGCTTACTGTCGTCAAGCCCATCTTTGGGAAGAAGGTTATGGTTCGTCCAGTGCGAATACATGCCTACAAGCATCCGTATACCAGCAGGGGAAAGCCTTTTTGTGATCTGCGCGTGGGCGACGGCTGCGACAATCATCTCCACATGGTGGAGGAACCCCACCAACGTGGAACGATCCTGGGAGGTGAAGTGCTCCGAATCCTGGTCAATCGACCTCTGAATCTCCAGAAGCATGGAAGGATCGCGCTTCTTAACGCGATGCGCAAAGATATTGAATGAGTGGTTGTGAATGACTGTGCAGATTTCGACCAGGTTCTGCCTGAACTTGGGCGTGATAACATTCTGGGAGCCGCCCATTGCAGGTGGCTCGTAAGGGACTTGGCGAAGGATCTCAATAACGGAGTCTAGGTGTTCAGGGCAACTACGAGCCGCATTATCACGTTGGTGGTTGAAAACGATGTACAATCGTGTCTCTAGACCGCTTGTATTACCCTTTAAGCAGACCATCGAGGCAGCCTCATTTTGTCGTTGACAGAGCGAGATATCGGCAATTACATCGAGCAGAGTCTGTAGTCGCTTGGAGAGCGGGCCATCGACGGCCTGAATGCCGGGAAGGTTTGGGTAGGGTTGTCTATCGGACGGTACGTGCCGATCCGCAGGTCGGGCAGTCTTCCTGAGAAGCTCTGCATAATATTCTGGGTCCTCTGTACCGAAGATAATGGGCTCGGACACTTGCATAATGGGCTCGGACTGAAGGGCGCCCGTCGGTACCAGCCGCTCTACTTCACTCTCCGTTCAAACACCGCACTAGCATTAGTACTGCTTGCTCGGCTTGGCTCCTAAGTCACAAGGTTCAAACGCCCCCTGGTACTAAGACTATAATCTGAAGCATCCAGTCCATACCTTCGGAGCTCCCATTTATCCAGTCACCCACAACCTCCCCTCCTTCACGTGGTTCACCACCTCACATGCCTATGATTTGCAGAGGTCTGGGCTACAGTAGTTGTTGTAATAAATGACGACTTGTCTGGGTCCATGACCCGGCTGGAAGGCCCGGTCACGCTCATTAAGGGGCATCAGGCTCCTACTGGATATCACGAGGCTGTCTTACACATACTAATGGAAGTAGCGAACATCCGATGCAAGGATGCTGCTTGGCAGAACCTGCAGATGCAGATGTGCCCTCAATCCCTCGGATTCACTTATGTGTTTCCACCAAATTTTTTCCACCCCTAGTGGGCTTTGTGCTCACTTACGATACCATCTCGTCCCCATGATAGACACTTACCATTTACCCACTCTCCGACTCATTTCCCTTTGCATTTCATGTCCCTTTTACTTTTCTACCGACTCCACTCATTATTTGATACTATATGACATTATATTCGCTCTGGCAAGCAGCTGACCATTCGTCATAGCAAACATGATGGCCACTACGCAATTGCGCCTTATCACAGGCACATGGCCTGTTACATACGACACTCATTACTTTACCCATTACATTACCTCATTTCGGACCTTCGATCACTTGTTATTGCTGGCGCATTATATTAGTACAGGCAGGCTTGTAACTAGATAAATAGCGCAGTGTGCGCTCAGCGAAATGTCATCCAGCTCCTTGTTCTTGAATTCTCCCCGTGTGCTTTGCATCGGAACTCCCTATCTCGCTTGTGCTCGCATCGTGTACTGACCGGGCTGCCTACTCCATTACTCGACTTGTGTCTCAGACTTCTGAGGCACTGCTCGGCCTGTCCATTTCCGTCACTAGGTTATGGGCCCTGGCGCCTAGATAACCCAAATCAGTACGTGCCTTAATTAAGCACCTAAAATGCTCACCCCATGTTGCCCCTCCACACAAGCAATACACACGAAATTTATTATGGGAGAAGACAAGCTTTACTTGCCTAAGTTGGCCTTGGATGGTTCCAACTGGATCACATACAGAGATCGCATTACCTGGTCCTTCAAGATGAGGGGGCTTGGCGATCACCTCACCAGCGACTCCATTACAGAAGCATATGAGGATGCTGGTAACATTGGTGGACTTACACCTGCCCAAAGATGGAGCAGGGATGAAGTTGTAGGGAGTAGCCTACTGGATGCCACCATTCCAGATGAGGTTTTCCGCAGTGTCAAAGATGAAAACAATGTACATGATGTGTGGGACAAACTCAAGACACTTTATGAAGGCAAATCCAGGACTGTCCTGGTCGACTTAGGAAGAAAGTTGCAAACGACCTGCTGTGGAGAAGACGATGACATCTGGGCGCACTTCAGCAAGATGGGCAATCTGCACGATAAACTTGCTGCCCTTGGCAGATCTGTTGGAGATGATGAGTACATTGCAGTGCTGATAGGCTCCCTCCCTTCCTGCTACAACAGCCCCATCGACGCCTTAACATCCTCCTGTGATGTCAATGACAAAGACATCACTCCAGAAGCAGTTATCAGG
>QFEZ01001712.1:0-25874 GCA_003316425.1 Russula lepida
GGGCACATCTGTCATCGAGGTGTCATACCCATTTGGTGAGTTGTCTGGCATTTCATCCAATGGGAAGGGTAGCGTTGGGAAGGTGTCTCACATTGAGGGAGAATCCCTCGGGGGCAGTGGTAAAGGGCTCTTGGTTAGCAGCCCCAAGGCGTCATTTGAGGGTGGTGATGTGCCCCTCCAGGAAAAGGCATTTGAGGTGGAAGAAGTCCTCCCTCCTCTTGATCATGGCCACAAGACCCTTGGCGGCTCAGGTGGCAGCTGGGACGGTACATTCAGGGTTTCAGATGATGTTGAGGGTGGTTCAGGGTGAGACAGGGGTTGGTCCCTCCTCTGGGCATTGCTGGTGGCATTGGTGTGCATCCTCAAGGATCTGCGTAGCAGTGTCAACTGGGAGGGCTGCCATGAGTCATGGTAGGCAGTGATGGGAATTGGCAAGCCAGGGTGGGATACATCTGGGGATTTGATGGAGGCATTGGAGGACATGGGATGATAGAACAAGTCTGAGCTGTTGACCTTCCCTTTGTTGCCTTCTTCCTTTTATCCTGGAGTGGATAGTGCCAGTGGTATCGCTTGAGAAGTTCTGGAGCATGAATTTTAGAGGCTGGTTCCCAGGTGTTATTGCTTTTGGGGTACCCTTTCCACTTCACAAAGTACTGGAGGTGTCAAGACCATCCATGATATCAGTGGTTTACAAGATGCTCCACTTCGTATTCCTCTTCCCCTTTGATCATGTCAGGAGGTGGTCAAGTGAAATTGGGGCCATGGATAGGGTTTTCCCTGTATGGCGAGAGCAGGGAAGCATGGAATATGTCATGGATGTTCCTTGATGCCAGCAAGCAAAGTCAGTAGGCAACCGGGGATACCTCCTGTTCGACAAGGAAAGGACCATGACATTTAGGGGCCAACTTGGTGGTTTGATAAGGTAGATGGAGGTTATTTGCATTTAGCCAAACCTGGTCACCTTTACGGAATTGTAAAGGGGGTATTTCTTGGTTCTGGGCAACACAGTTGATTGCTTCTATGGCCTGGGCTCAATATCTCGTCATTTGGTCCACACATTCTAGGGTTGCTTGGTTGTTAACCTTGGGCATCATGGTAGGTACTAGGGTGGTTTCATATCCAAAGAGGATTTGATTGAGGGATAATCCAGTGGTAGAGTTCTTCCGGTTATTGTGTACAGCTGAGGCAATCAATAACTAGCTAGACCAGTCTTCTGGTTGGCTAGACATAACCAGGCAGAGATATTGCTCTACCCATTGGTTCTTGCATTCTGAAAGTCTGTTAGTCTGTGGATGGAAGGCTGTCAATAATTTTTGTTGGATACCCAGGTGTTTTGATGATGCCCTGCCGAAGTGAGAAGTGAACCGGGGGTCTTGGTCTGTGATGAGCTTTGGGGGTAGCCCAAACCATTGATAGATGTGATTGAGGTAGAGCTGGGTGATTCCAGGCCCTGTAATGGCAGTGGAGCAGGGGATGAAGATGGCTGCCCTGGAGCATCCGTGATTGACAATTGTGAGGATTGTGTCCTTACCTTGAGTCAGAGGAAGGCCTGTGATAAGGTCCATGCAGACCTGTCGAAAGGGAAGAGTGGTGGATTTGGTGGTGATGCGGTATAGTGGGGTGTGGGTTGGATGGGTGGTTGTTTTGTTCTGTTGGCAGATGGCACACCCTTTGACATAATTGGCAATCCATTGTTTCATTCCAGGCCATTGACTGTACTTTTGAACCTGTCGCAGGGTTTTATCCCTCCCCAGATGGCCTGCAGAAGAGTGGTCATGGTGTATGGCGTGTACCACCATTAGGGATCATTTTTTGAAGAGTGAAGGCTTGGGTTGCACCTGGGTGATAGAAAATTGTTGATGGGGAATAAGGGACACATTCTGATTGTCATCCTGTCCTTGGTTAGCTCCAGGTGGTCTGGAGAGGGCATCAGGTGGAACATTGGTCTTCCCAGGGATGTAATGGATTTCATAATTGTATTCCTGTAGGTCCACATGCCATCTAGCAGTTTGACAATTGAGATTGCAAGGGGCTTTCCAATACTGGAGGTTAGTGTGGCTGGTAAGGATGATGAAGGGGTGTTTGGTCCATCCTAGGTAGTGTCTCCAGTGGGCGAGGGCCTTCATCATAGCAAGCAGCTCTCATTCATAGATGTCATAGTTGCATTCTGTGGGTGAGAAGGTGGCCAAGTAATATGCGATTGGGTGGAGCCTTGGTTTTGTTTTCTTCTCTGGGGGAGTGTCAGGTCCTTCTCTCTCCTGTGAGAGTACCACTCCAACTCCATAGGTGGAGGCATCAGTCTGGAGATAGAATCTCCTGTCAAAGTTGGGTTGGACAAGGACGGGTTTCTGACACATGAGACTTTTCAGGGTCTCAAATGCCTTGACTTGTGCAGCACCCCAATGCCAGAGGACACTCCTCTTAGTGAGATCAAGCAGTGGCCAAGCAATCCATGAATAGTTCAGGATAAAGTACCTGTAGTATCTTGTGAAGCCTAGGAATGAGCAGACATCAGTGGGGGTTTTGGGTACTGGCCAGTCCACCACTCCTTGTAGTTTTTGCAGATCCATCTTGAGTGAGTCTTTGCTGATCACGATGCCCAGGTAGTTGATCTCTTCCTATTTGAAGGTGCATTTCTCCGGTTTGAGGTAGAGGTCATGGTGTGCTAGTTTGTCAAGGACTTGATGGACAAGTTTTCAGTATCACAGCTTGTGTTGTTCCTCAGTTTCTCCCTCTTTTCTTTTTGTATGGATGGCAAGGTCATACATGTACATGGACATCCACCCTTGGGTGATCTCTTTTTGGAAGATCATGTTCATCATCATTTGGAATGTAGCAGGAGAATTGGTGAGACTGAAAAACATCACCGTTGGTTCAAAGAGTCCTTTGGGGGTGAGGAAGGCTGCCTTCCATTCATCACCTTTCTTGATGTGGACATTGTTATATCCCCACTGGATATCAAACTTGGTAAAGAGGGTGCATCCGGACAGCCGATCAATGGTTTGGGGAATCAGAGGGGAAATGTTGTGGTTTTTCTTCGTCCACTTGTTTATGGGGCAGTAATCCTGGACTGGTCAAAGCTTTCTGTCCTTTTTCTTTACAAAGAAGAAGTTAGTGGCATATGGACTCCATGATTCTTGGATGGTGCCTCGCTTGAGGTGTTCCTCAACAAATTTGTGGATTTCCTGGATCTCTTGTTGGGTAAGGGGGAGCAGCTTTCCCAGTAGGGTGCATGGGGCATTTGGGAGCAACTCAATCGCGTGATCCCATATCGAATGAGCCAGGAGGCATTGAGATTGATCTTCACTGAACACCTTTGTGTGACGATGATATTGCTGGGGGATTTTCTCAAGGTCTGGATCTACTATTGGGTTGTGGAAGGCAACTCTTCCGACAAAGTATCAGTCTTTATTCAGGGGGCGTGAAGTGTTTTTTGTCCAAGGGACAAACTGGGCCCTTTTTGCATCAGGGCTTTGAAATATGATAGGTAGCTGAGTATGGTCAATCCAACCCCTTTTCCAGTCTATCTTGGGTTGTACTGCAGTGAACCATGGGTACCCCAGGATTGCCTTGTGCTCTCCCAGGTCTGAAAGGAAAAAGTGGAGTGTAGTGGTGGTAGCACCAGTCTAGACATGGATGATGGTGTAGTATTGTAAGTCGCCACTGCAGTTTTCCATCCCATTGACATTGAAAAGCTTGTGAGGTTTGGAGAGTTTTCTGATAGGGAGCTTTAGCCACTTGGCATATGAGAGGTTCATGAAATTTTTGGTGGCTCCTTGAGTCAAGGAGTGCAACAGCTTCAGCCCTTTTTGCAATTAAATGAATGAAAAAATGAACTGTCATAGATTTCTGGGTGGACATATATACATTCGAATCACTGTTAAGCCTGATCAAGGCCAACCTGATCAGACTGATGGAAGATCCTCCTGGGCTCCCATCTCCTTTGCCAACTTCTCCTGCTCTCCAGGTTGCATTGACATAAGTTCGTCCCAGAGGGTGTTCAACATGTCGTAGGTGGTCCCTTCATCTTGAGTGTCCATGGCAGTAGCCTTGTCATTATACTCTTGTTCATCAAGGTCGATGAGGTTAGCTGTTGTGCAATGCCTCCTAGTGGGACAGTTACAAGCAAAGTGCCCAACCTGTCCACATTCGAAGCATGCATTGTTAGTATTTCATGGGGCGGCTTGGGCCACTCGTCCCCTGGATCCTCTGTTTGGTCCATAATGAGTAGGGGCCCTGGAGTGGCTCAGGTCCATGGGGACTGGGACATTATTCATGGTGTGGGGGGCTGTTGATGAGTTGATTGGAGGAGTGTAGTATCTAAATGAGTTTCAGTTAGTGGACATGTCCAGAGGTGTCCATCCTGTCATGGTCTGGGGGGGTCTTTGTAGGAAAGGGAAGTTCTGGTACTGGTTGGGGTGTTGGTTTCCCTGGTGGTTGTTTCACCAGTTTGGTTGATTGGTGCCCTGTGGGTTTCAATTGCCGAACATCCCTTGGATGATTTGGTTGGCTTTAGTGGCATCTATAGCCTTCTGTTTGGTCTCTTTGTAGGTGGATGGGGTTGGCACCTTGACTACCTCAACAGCAATGAACTGGGGAAGGCCTCATAAGAAAAGGTTTGTGCTTTCATTGTTTCCAGCAGTGTACCCTGCTATGTGGAGCAGTTCTTCAAACAAGGAGATGTAGGTGTCAATGTTGTGGTGTTTCATTCGGTGGTTTTCGAGTGTGGCCCTGGCCTGTTGTTCCTTTGATGAGTCTTGGAATTTATGCTGGAACTCTTTTTGAAATGGTCCCAAAGGGCAGGGACATTGTCTGTTACTGGGTCAAGTGCTCTGAGGAGGTCTCCCATTGCTCTGGTCCACCCTGTGACGTCGGGGCCTTTAATGAGCATGATAGCGAGTGTGACCTTTTGATGGGGGAGTTGAACCCTGGGACATTGAGGTTAAGGAGGAAGTAGTGGTTTAGCTGGTTGATAAAGGCATCAGCTTTGGTCCTGTTCCTGTTGAAGATGTCAGGGAGGTCCCCTATGGGCCTGGCATCATTTGCTTGGGGGACCAGCTGGAGGTTTGGGGGAATATGTCCTCCTGGGGGTCCTCCTCCTCCACCTCCACCTCCTCTGCCACCTCTGCCACCTCTGCCACCTCCATGGGGGTTTCCAACCAGGGGCATCCATTCAGGCGGTGGTGGCAGTGGATTGTTTGTTTGTTTGAAGGCCTTGTCAAAGGAGGCAATAAGTTTTTCTTCAGTCATCATTGTTTGGGTCTGGGTGACCATGGTCGGGTTATTGTGTATAAGGGTGAATCAGGTCTTTCTGATGGAGCTGGGTCTGGGGAGTGGGGTGTGGATTTGGGCTGGGCTCCGTCTGATAAGTTCATCAATGGATTGCTCTGAAGCTGTCTCTTTGTCCTTGCCTATTTGGGGAGTTGGTGTTTTGGTTTTAGGTGTGGATCTATCGTAATGGTGGAGCCAAGGGATTTCTTCTCCTAGAATAGGGTGGTCGGGGCGTTCAAGGCAATGCCAATGGTCGTTCCAGAGACAGACCAAGATAGATCCTTTGTTAAGGCATGCATGGTTGTTGTCACAGTAGACAAGGAGGGGAAATCTGGCAGTGTTTATTGGGTTGTCAGCTTCGAGCTTCTTTACTTGGTAGTTGGCCCTAAAGACCAGGAACTGGTCAGGGGTTGGGGTAATCTTTTTGTCGCCACCTGCTGTCTTGTTTAACAAAGTTGAGTCTAATGTCACCACCACTTGAGAAGCACAATGAGCAGACTCTGAAGTGGGAGATTGAACTCTTTGTAGTATAATGAAGAAGGAGACACTTGGGCTTTGTCAGGTTACCAATCAGTCAGATCCCTTAGATGAGCCACCCAATATGAAGAACAACCGAGCTTCTTGTTGTTTAGACAAGAGGCTCAACTTAGTGATACACCATTGCTAAGGAGTGCTATTTAAGATAAGATAGTCTGAACACGAGGAGGCTGGGTACAACAGTACAGGTAGGAGTCTAACAATAGACCCATTATGGTAAATAGGGGGAGAGGCAGAACAACAATAAGGGGGCAAAGTGATAACAATGATAAGAGGTGGATATGAAGCCACATAAGGTAGCCCCAAAGCTAATTGTACAAGGGGGAGAGAAAGATACACAAAAAAAAACTTCACCACATGGTCTGGTTCCAGAACTTACCCCAGTACAGGAGGCATACAAGCTAGCCTCCTCCCAGGTGCCAGTTACAGGTGGAGAAGCTTGCTCAGCAAAAAAAAAGGAGCAGGGGTTAAAGAAGGTCACTGAAATTGAAGAGAAACTAGTGGATGAAGATAATGATGTAACCCCTTGGCCTACATGACATTCTCCACAGCTTTGTTGAACCAGCACCCATGCCTCTATACCTCTATACAGAAGCAACCATAGTGAATCCAAAACAGAGGAGCCAGCCAAAAGTGACACGACATTTCAGGATCAAGGGTCTTATGTGGCCAGTGATCACAGTGGGGACTTGGACACAGACACAGACATGGACATGGGGATTGAGAAGCAGCCTACTACAAAGAAGCAGAAAACCTCACAGTCAAAAGCAAGGGACACTGGTGGACTAACCCACAGGGAGGATACCAGACCGAGGGGAGGAGATGAAGTTTGAGATCAGGTTGCCACTCTGTGGACTGCTGATAAGGGGGCTCAAGGGAAGACCAGTGCCACTAAGTTCATATATTGATGCAATAATGCTTGTGCACACCCATGATGTTTTCACTCCACAGAAGCTCCAAGCCTAGTGTTAGTCAAATCCAAGTTGAAACTGGGCATCAAGCATTCCAGCATTTAGTACTCCCGGCACTGCCAAGCCAAAGGGTAAATACTTGGTGACAACCAGTTCAAAGTCTAATTGAATTCCCTTGTTGACAAAAAGCCTGTCAACCAAATTGGTGATCAGTGATGACATTGCAATTATTGACAGTAGACCCAATCATGATGTGAATGACATGATACAAGTGTGTAAAGGGGGGCTAGAAGATGAGGATGAGATTTTTGGCCTTGAACAAGAGGCTGCAGTTGCTAGTCCCATAAAGGGGAAAACCTGATTGACGAGTATGGTATTTTATACTGAACTTTTATCTGGATGTAGAGCTGAAACCTCCATGCATTTGTCTTTAGGGCATCATAAAGGTAGAAGATGTACCGAAGCCTCTTTCTCAATGCGCTGGTACCAGGTGGACTACTGATGACCTTCCAGAAGGTGCCACTGATGAAAACCATTGGTGCAAGGTATTTATTTCAACTTTCATACATTATGTTGCCCAACAGAATGATGCTTGGGGTGTACATAATGAGGTTGTTAAACCTGCATTGCAACTCCTTTGGGATGCAATATACCTGTGCATCAAGTACAAAGTCAGAGTCAATGGACCAGTATTCTACTTGGTGTGTGTCACATCTCAAGTTAGATGTCAATATAGATCTATCTATAGGCTAACCAATGTGTCTCTGACTCCTGGTGAAGCAATATTGGCTTGACAGGCATTGCAGTGGTGAACACATCTATTGAGTCACAAGGCAACACTCTGACAGATGAAGAGCAGACACAATTGGCTGCAGAGGCACTCAAGAATCTGAAATTCCTCTATTCTAACACTGAATCTAATGACCCCAAAGTAAGCTTTATGATGTACTCTGAGGCTTCACCAATGTTCATTTTAGCAATACCAAGGCATCTTCCTTGGTCCACTTGTCCTTTGCACCTTTGCAATGCACTTCAGTGCGATTAAGGGGTATAAAAAGATTCCGGGGTTAAGCGCTACTATTTCAAAACCAGAGCGTAGGGGTCTAGTTCTCACATCGGTCATGGTATGTTATAGTTTTTTCTATTATTCATGTACTGATATATATATTCTCAAAGGTTCAGTGTGCTCTCAAACTCTGGGCTATTGGTGCCATTATGCTTCAGATGGTCAAAAGCACAAGGGCTGGAAAAGGCAGGAAACTTGCTTTGCCAAAGGTTTGGGTTCTGGAAGATGGGACCAAATAATCAACATTATTCAATGATTAGACCTAGAGTGCAATCTCTCACATGCATATGGACTTTGTAAACAACAATCTTTGTGAATCATTGTTGGAAAGGTTATCTCTAGGGCAAAGGCATTTGTTGGCTCATCAAACCAGGACATGGCTAAAGTTGTAGAAGATGGGGATATGCAAATGGTTGATCTTTCAGAGGATAAGTGTATGTAGATTTGACCCATTCCATTGTACAGTGATCTAACCAACCTATAGAAGCAGAGCGAGTATCCATTCCAAGTCTTGCCTCATGTCTGCATCTATCACCTCTTGCATTCTATCTCTCATCTCTTGTCTCATGCCTTGTGTTTCTTAGCCTGTACCCTTTGTTACAGTTACATGATAAATACTACACTATTCTGCTGCCAGTGGCATTTCTTTTTGCCATGAAAGCTTACTTGGGATCTCTTAGCCTGACTTGAATGCTTTCCAATGTGCTTGGCTCTACTTTGGCATGCTGTGCTCTTCTTCAATTTGCTTTTTCTTACTTGATTTTGCTTAAAAAGCCTGGAAATTGATCAGAATACTTACCAGACCAGACTAAGTGATTAAGTGCACAAAGCTTGTTCAAGCATGCAAAGCTGGATTAAGGACCCTAAGCTAGCTAAGTGAGGCCAGCTTAGCACATTTGCCAAAGTTACTTTTACTTAGGCTGGACTAGACTTTTTTTGACTTGGTTTAACTTAGCATCAATTTCAAGTCAATTTAAGCACAGATAAGTTGTATTAAGTAAAATCAGATTTTGCTGATGTGCTTCTTCTCAGCAGCACAAATTTGGGGGAATGGATCCTTTTCATCCAAATCTGAGTCCTTAACATGGGCAGATGGTGCATAATTGCCATGATCACAAAGAACATTGGTTGCAACAGGCCATGACTATCTGGCAGGTGAAGGTGGTGGCACTGGGGTCTGATAAGAGAGGGTGATGACTGGAGTGGAAGTGGATGCAGGCACATGCTGAGCAAAAACTGGCTCAGGGAGGATCTGTGCAATGTTGGGGATTCTGCAAGCATACCAGCCTATTACCAGGCATACAATTTTGTGTAGGACTCTTCATGCACTGACAGTCCATGCATGTGCCCCATGAGGTCTTCTATTTCATGATTTTCCTCCTCTCAAGTGAGCTCCCTAAAGTGGTGCACTTGG
Source organism: Russula lepida (assembly GCA_003316425.1). Classification (NCBI taxonomy): domain Eukaryota; kingdom Fungi; phylum Basidiomycota; class Agaricomycetes; order Russulales; family Russulaceae; genus Russula; species Russula lepida. The sequence continues at coordinate 9,200 of QFEZ01001712.1, forward strand.
GTTTTAGCTTCCAGAGGGGGTGCAATGTGGGTGTTAGTGTGTGGGTAGTGTGGGCCACAAGGTCTGTAGTCAATGGGAAAGGGGTGGCATTGCTGCTCATACATTCTGTGGATGGGGTCTGCTCTCTGCAGGTTACACTTCTCCTGGTTGGACCATTGGTACTGAACACACTCCAAGCGATTGTTTCAGTGACCTTAAGACTTGTTCCAAAGGTTGTCTAGCTCCATGTCTAAGAGATGATTGCCCAAGAAAGTCACCTTAGCTATTTTGTAGATGTCTTTGTAGTTGAAGTGCACTCTGGAAGGCTGGTCTGGATGCTTAGCTAAGAGCCTGGCATGCATCTCAGCACAGTCTTGGCTATGGAATCCATACCAAAATGCTCTATTGCACTTGCTAGTAGAGAGTTGTTGGGCATTTGATAGGGGTTGCTAAGGAGGAGGAACTGCCAGTAGTAGTTTAGAACATTGCCTTTATTGTTTATGCATGACTTGGAGGAGTGCCAAACAAAGTCCACAAGCTTCTGTTTGGCATATCTGAGTTGGCTTGGAACTGATGGGCTTTAGGGGTGCACACCATTCCATAGTACAGGTATGTCCATACAATTGTATGGGCATATGATGGGCATAGTTTAGCCATCACCATCCATCTAGCCTGATTATCAAAACCCCTAATGGAGATGGGATGGGCTCAAAGACAGCTGTACTACAGTAGATGGTATTGTACAGTATTTAACCTCAATATCAAGGCAAGAATATATTATTATTTAGAACCCTACATACATCACAATGACTGAATAACTGAAGAAAAACAAAAAAGAGGTAGTAGTGAATGATAACAGTGAGGTTAAACCAGGTGAGAGTGGGCATGGCTGTGCATGGGTGGCCCAAGTGGCAAGCATGACTACAAGAGGTGGTGGCAGAAGGGATTATTGGTGATACTTAGCACAGTTCTAATGCTTGAGATCAGCTTTGGCCCTGGCATGGACAAGATGGAGGCACTTTTTGACAAGCATGAGTATATGAATTGTGTTGGGTTGAAGACTTGTGTGTCAGAGAGATATTGTGTCCTACCCACCTGAGAAGATTCTTTCCACAGCAACAGCAGAACATGTGATACAGATAATTCAGATCCAAGTTGCATGAATTAAGATTACCAAAATACTGTACTAACCAGGAATACATAGAATGTCACATGCCAGCTAAAAGAAGCATGGAAATTGACTTTGTTGGCCTACCTACCACTGAATTGGGTTGCAAGTATCAAAATCTTCTGCAAGGAGTTTAAAATACTTTTCCAATTTGTTCATAGAGTGATTCTCTCTTTAGTGATACTGAGCTGTGAAGGACTTCTAAGGCAAGCCATCCACAGGTAGTGCCTGAACAGGCATAGAAGGTAGCAATGATGGTGTCAGATGGGGCAGAGTAGCATAGTTTCTGTCAAAGTAGTTGAATAAGGCTGTCTTTGACTCTTCAAGGTGGCTAGAAAGAGTCAGATCATCACCATAATCTACCTTCAAGTCTTTATAAGAGATGCATGGATCAAGCACTAGAGGTTGTCAATCAGAAAGGAAATGGATTCAATTGAAACCTCACTTACATGCAGCCCAGGTGTAGAAGGGAGATGCATCATATTGATAATAGTAGTTGCTCAACTTACAGTGCACATCAGTAAGACCAAGCTTGATTCTGGGTGAGACAGAGTTGGGAAGACTGTGAAGGATGTCTTTGATGTCATCCTGTAAGCCTTAGAAGATGGCATGAGTTGTCGACAGCATCAGCAATTTTGTGGTAGACATCTCTGTAGTCATAGACTGAAATGATTTGAGCCATGATGCCACCAGATTGTGTCATGGTAGTCAAGTGCACATTCTACATTCCATAAGCTAGAAGTATATGAGTAGATATAATGATAACATATGAAGCATCTGATGGGTGGAAACCCATCGCATTCTCACATCCAGAATCAGCATACATGAGGCATTGCAATCATTGGAAACCTTGCTTGAATTGCTTTCTTCAAGGTGCACAAATTGAATCTCACATGCCCAGGATTGGCAATGTTGAGGACTTGAATGGACAGCCCTGACAACCTTTTGGAGCTAATAGGTCCAAGTCATGCTTTAGTTTGAATTGTGAATAGTTGTGCAACACAGCAACACTTACCTTTTTGACTGCAGGGAGCACATGTATAGCTGGGTCAGTATCAGCCTCTGTGTCCAGATCTGCATTGATTACATCAGGATTGATATCAGCTATTCCATTGTCATCATGATCCTGCAAAAGAGGCTGGGTAACATTGTCTTGATAGTTGCCACTTTGTGCAGTAGCTCTCTTGCCTTTGGTCTTTGATATTGCTCCAATCCCTTCTAGGAGCTAAACATGCAATTAAATACAAGCTGTGAGAATCAAGAAATGTAAATTACAATACCTTAATTGCTGCCAAATGAATTGTATGAGGCATGTATCACATGTGAGCATCTTGTGCTAAAAATGAGATGTTTTGCTGCTGGCATTATGACTTGAGTGATGTCATTAGTGTGTTGTTGTTGCTAGCATTGTCCATTATAATAGTGATGATCTATGAATGCATTAGAAAAATACATCAATTGATTATAGGTAGTGTTGGACAAGGGTACAGGTTTACCCTTGGATTTCAGGCTATGGGTCACATGGTTACAGTTACAGTTCATGATTTCAACACCTGGAGGGATACCATACCTATAACTGTAGTGTCATGGTACTGCATGAACACCCTCTCAGGTCCTGGCTGCACAGCTACCTTTTAGCAATCATGACAGACTGTTTTTGGCATGTCCCTTTGAAGCTCAATGCATGCTTGTTGCTCACAGTTCAACAGCTGCAAGTCCCCATCCAGGCTATCTTGTCTCCACAGTCCCTGCCTTCCCAGCTCTTGTGCCACTGCCTTCCTAACTCCACAATGTTTCACCCTTGACTTAGGCCTCAAGTAGTCATCTTTTCTCACCCTGAAATCCACTCACAAGACCTTGCACTCAATTTTTGAGGACACTTGCATTAGGAAAATGTGTCCTCCTATTATTCTGGATAGCTGAGCATACAGGCATGTCAGCCATTGCTGATAAGTTGTGATAACTCACTGACACATTTTTATGCTGCCAATAGCCAGATCTCCACTTAGTTGTTGTAAGGTGGATGACTTGGCTGCACTCACACAGACCACTCCAGCAAACCAGCACTCCTCACCATATAATCTGAGCTGTCTGGGGTATCTTAGCTTCAATCTCCCTTCTGACATGTTGACTCCTTCTTGCACAGGATTGCCTGACTTGGTTTAGTTGGCCCAAGCAATACATTTCCATTTTCTACCTTAGTTTGCAATCACTTTTTGGTTCATCTCACCTTCTAATCTCAAATTTTCAATCTAACTCTCTAATATTTCATTACTGTCACCCAGTTTCTTGACTCCATACATCTCAGATATCCCCCTCTTTTCTTTTTCATTCATAGTATTGACTTGTAGCATGATCTGACCTCAGTTTACCATATGCACACTCAATTAGTGTATTACTGTTGGTGTCACATGCCATGTGATGCCCAAGTGACCATGATTTTGGAACCTGAGTATGTCACAATAGAAAGGAGAGAATGAATATATTACAAAGTGCGACATCTGTGGTATAAATATTACATATCATGTGGGATCATAACAATGACATAAGCTATTGGGCAGCGACACTTCTCCTCAAGACCATAGGGATATGCTACTTATACAAGAGAAGGGAATTGAGTAAACAATTGAACAGATGAAAAAGAAAACAGTAAAGTAAAGGCAGGAAAGTGGAAAAGAAGAAATGCAATCAAGATAAACAAAAAGGAACAACAATTCATTTGACACTCCTCCTCACACTCCTCAACAGTTACATAGTAAATGCTCCTCCTCAAGTGAAAAGTGGGGCTAACAGAAAGTCCATGTCAGTACTCCTCCTCATGTGTCACAAGAGGGACACAGACCCAGGTAGTGATATAGGTGCTCAAAGTCACTCCAGGCAAGGGGCTTGGTCAGAATGTCTGTAGTATTGGATGTCAAGGAGACATGCAGGACTTTCAATTCCCCCAAGTCAATGAGTTCTTGGGTGGAGTGGTATTTGACCCTGAAATGGCAGACCTTGGCATGCCATTTTTGATCCTCAGTGAGTTGTCATGCTACATCATTGTCGCAGTACAAAGGAGTGGGGTCAACAACTGGAAGTTGCAGGCTGTCAAGGAGCTGTCTGAGGAACAACACTTTGTGCAAGGCTTTATGGAGGATGATGTATTTGGCATAGCATGTCACTGACAGGTCACAGCATTGTTGGTGTTCTCAGGGATTGTTCTGCTTTGGTTGAGCTCATTCGTTTGTAACTTGGGGATCTCGGCTAAAGATATTGAACCTCAGGGTTTTCGGTTGAGTGGCTTGAAGCATCAAGTTGTGAGTCCTAGTGGCTATTCGTTGCCCAACAGTTTGTCAAGGGTGATAGCACACTGCTCTGAGGGTTTGTTCATTTGGAAGCAGATCTACCTGTATTGCACAGAAAGACAAGCTTAAGGCTGTCTTGGTGGGGGTTATGGTTTATATACAGGGAGGACAAGTCACTATGAGTCAGAGTTTATGAGTCACTACTACTACTACATGAGTCATATTCATCGAGTCACTGATAGTCGAGTCATACAGTCTAAGTCATAAGAGAAAGGGGGTGAGTCACCTCTTGTGGTCATGTACTGTGACGTCTCTTGTGACATTATTCCCTTGTTACATCCTAGGAATGCCCTAGTCATATGTGCACACCATGGTGCGGCATGGGGTGTTTGGCACCCTGGAGTGGTCGTCTGGGGTGTGGCAGATGTGCCCTGGTTTGCATTAGGCATGGGGGTAATGGCAGTTGTCCTTGATGTGCCCCCAGTTATGGCAGAGGAGACATTGGTTGATTTGTGAGCACATGTAGGAGTGGTGCCTGTGTCTTCTGCACCACATACATTGCTCAGTGCTGTGTTTAGGGCCCATCTTCCACCTGTTGGTGAAGTCAGTGATTCCAGGGCCAAGGATGTTTTGCAGGAGTCCCATGCATACTGGTGCATCATGTAGGATGTGTGGTTCAATCCATCAGTAGGCATTGGTGTGAGCCAGTTTCTTTGCAGAGTCAAAGCATTCCCATCATGCATCTGTATACTCCTTTTTAATTGCTGCCATGTCATTGGTGAGGAGTGTGGCCTTTCGGTGGGCCTTTTGGAAGTGAATGACCTCTGCCTTGAGTGTCACGTCATGCTCTTGGTCAACCACATAGTCCACCAATGGTGTGAATGTCTCATTGGCGGTGAATGCATACTCTTGTTTTTTAGTGAAGGCACGATGAGGGTATAGACTTCGATCAGCATGAAGGGGGCGTGTGTAGATGCAACAGTTTTATCTGCATGTGAGTGAGATGCTGGGGTACTCCTAGTGGTTGAGGTCATAATGGATAAAGGGGGGTACAATTGGCCTTCCCTCGATTCTGGGGATTGTATCATTGGTTGTGGGCTCCAACCCTTGGATGTTATGTGTCCATGTACATTTGTCTGGGATAACTCCGGGCATCTTGGGCTCTGGGGTTGGGGTGTGGATGTCAGTAGGTGTTTGCAGTACGTACACAGGTCCTCTCTCGCTTCCTGTGTAGTTGGGTGGTAGTGACCCTGGATATGGTGGGTATGGGGTGCTGGCACGTGGTGGCAGGGCGATGTTGTCTCCGAAGATGACTGGGATGTTGGGGTTTGGTAGGATGGGGATGTCTTGGTCATCATCCACTGCAACCACCCCATGTCCTTTGATAGTGACCATGGTGAGGATTTCCACAGCAGTAGTAGATGATGATAGTGTATCAGGGACCACTTCCACAGCTCCGTAGGCAGCAGCTAGGAGTGTTCCAACAATATTGGTGGTAGTGGGGATGTTCAGGTCGTCGTTTCAGAAGGCTCTGATGATGTGATGGAAGGTATCCGCCATTTGGTCAATGTATGTCAGGTGCATTGGGTTGTGACTGCTCTGGAACAGATAGATGGTATGGGTGATGTGTGCTGCATGTATGGTGGCGCGCTGTCATTCATATTGCTTGTTGAAGGCTGGGAGAGTTTGTTGGTTGTTTTCATTGTTGGGAGAAGACATGGTAGGGAGGTGATAATTCATTTCAACTTTTTCTGCCTCCTTTTATACTCAAGGATCTTTTCTCCTTGGGTGTAGAATTCCTTAAGGAGCTCAGGTGAGTGCAAGTCATCGTGAGTCACCCATGAGTCATTGGATGAAGAATAACCCTTCCAGTGAACCTTGTACTCAAGTGGGTCACCTGGCTTTTTACATCTTGCCTGGAGTATTGACTCCACTTCATATTCATCTTTGTTCTGGACCATGATCAGGGGTGGCCTCATGTAGGCTTGTCCATATTCCTCTGTTTCTTTATATGGGAGGAGGAGGTCAATGTAGAACACATTATGTATCTTCATTGATGGGGGAAGGTCTAGGCGGTAGGCCACATTGCTAATTTGTTGTGAGATTGTGAAGGGTCCGTAATGTTTTGGTAGCAGTTTGGTTGACCTAGTGACATGTAGATTTCAGCCTTTGAGCCAGACCTTCTGTCCAATTGTCAGGTGGAGCAGGGTCTTATTATCTTTACCCTTTTGTAGCTTGGCTAGTTGCACCTGTAGGTCAAGGTGTGTCTTCTGTAGGGTCTGGACTTGATTGGTGGTGGCTGGGACATTGTCTAGGATTAGGTTGACCTGGACTGATGGTTTTGTGCCAAACAGGAGTTCATGGGGAGTCATTCTTATGGTGTCGTGTTTCCAGGAGTTGTGGGTGTATTCTGTGAGGGGGAGGAGTTTTGCCCATCTTCTTGGCTGGCTGGTGCACCAAGGTTGCAGGTATTGTTCCAGCCATGCATTCATCCTTTCTGTCTGTCCATCTGTCCTAGGGTGGAAGGCCATAGATAGGTTCTGCTGGATTCCCAAGGCTTGGCATAGTGTCTTTGTGAATTGTCTGGTGAAGCAAGGGTCTTTGTCTGAGATAATTCATTTCAGGAGGCCAAAAAAGGGGACTAGGTGTGTTAGATACAGTTCAGTGACACCTGCACCATCAATTGTTTTGTTGCAAGGGAGAAATTTTGTTGCCTTCAAGCATTCTTGGTCCATGATGGTGAGTATGCTGTCATATCCTTCACTGATGGGGAGATCAGTGATGAGGTCCATTGCTATGTACTGAAATGGGCCTTTGTCTATAGGCATGTTGAATTGTTGTAATGGCACTTTCTGTCGGAGAATGTTTGTTTTTGATTCTTGGTAGTATGGGCATCCTTTCATGTATTGTTCAACAAAATGTTGTAGGCAGGGTCCCTTATAGTGTTCATTTACAAGTGCCCAAGTGTTGGCTATCCCTGGGTGTTTACCTGTGGGGGTACTGTGGATGTTTTGTAGTATCCTTCTTTGTGTGTCAGGATCGTCAGCAAGGTATGTCTTGCATAGGAGGGTTTTTGTTGGGGCATGGAGGTGGTGAATAAAAAGGGAGAGTGGTAGGAGTGTGTGTGTTTGTGAATCCATCCCCTTGTTAAGGTTTTTGCAATGGGAGAGGAGGTTGGCAACCATGTTGGTAGCACCTAGGATGTGTTCCAGAGTAAAGTCGAAATCCTGCAGGAATTCCATCCAATGGGCTTGTTGGCCTGTAATTTTCTGTGATTGGCAGAAGTACTGTAAGTTTTTATGATCTGTTTTGACTGAGATAGGGTGGCTGGCTCCTAGGAAGTATGGTTGACTGCATTTGAAGCCGTAGATGATGGTGGCCATTTCTTTGTTATGTACATTGTAGTTTCGTTCAGCTGGAAGGAGGCTGCAAGAGTGGAAGGTGATGGGGTGTTGTCCATCAGGGAATTCTTGGGTAATTATGGCACCGAGTGCAAAATCTGATGCATCTGTGTCCATGAAGAAGGGTTTGGTCCAATTGGGTGAGTGGAGTATGGGGTAGGAGGTACAGAGATCCTTTAGAGTATCAAAGCTGGCTTGTTCAGCTTTTGTCCATTCCCATTGTTGGTGTTTCTTTGTTAGGTCATTGAGGGGGTGTGCGATAGCAGAGAAGTTGGGTATGAAGCTCCTATAGAAATTGTAGAAGCCTAGGAAACTGCGGATGTCTTTAACTGTTTGTGGAACAGGCCATTGTGTGATGCCTTCAACCTTAACCAGGTCCATCTCTACCTTTCCTTGGCCAATGATGATGCCAAGGTATTCCACTTTCTTTTTGTGGAAAGAGCATTTTTCTCCTTTGAGGAAGAGGTCATGTTGACAGATTTTGTTCAGTACCCAATGTACTCGTTGGGCGTGAATTCACTTGTCATCTTCTGATGCCATAAGGTTGTCCATATAAATTTTGAGCCACCCAAGTGCAATCTCCTCTTTGAAGATGTCGTTCATCATCATCTGGAAGGTTGCAGGCAAGTTTGTTAGTCCAAAAAACATGACCATTGGTTTGAAGAGGCCTTCACTGGTTTTAAAGGCTGCCTTCCATTCATCTCCCTTCTTGATGTGGATATTGTTGTAGCCCCATTGGACATCGAACTTGGAGAACAGCCGATATCCGGTGGAGTCATGGATAAGGTCGCTAATAAGGGGTAGTGGGTATCTGTTGGGGATTGTCCATTTGTTGAGGTTCTGATAGTCCTGTACTGGTTGGAATTTTCCGTCTTTCTTTCTGATAAGGAAGAATTTGCTGGCATAGGAAGAATTTGACTGTCTGATCTGCCCCAATTGGAGATTCCTAGCCAAGAATTCCTTTTGTTCTTCCTTCTCTTTGGGAGAGAGAGGGTAGACTTGACAATTGATGGATGTTGGGGCATTTGGTTTTAGGTCAATTGCATGGTCCCATTTCCTTGGCTTTGGGAAGCATTCAGAGTCTTTCTCTGAGAAGATGGTACCATATTGATGGTATTGTTTTGGTACGATCTCTTGCCACATTTTCTTTGTTTTTCCTACTGCTTGTATTGCCAGCTATTGTGCAACATTTACCTTTCATAGTGTGGCCTTTCATGAGCCACAAATCTCTGAAAGGAGTGGTGTGCCGAGGAGTTTTCCCTGTCTCCAATTGATGTGGGGATTGGCTCCTTCAAGGAAAGGATATCCTAGGATAAGGTTGTCTTCTCCGATATCAGCTATGAGGAAGTCATGTGGTGTACAATGTTGGTCATAGAACACTCGCAGTTGTACTTTGGTCATTACTTTCCCAATGCCATTTGGGCTACCATCTATGTTTTGGACTGCTCATGGTTTCTGTAGTTTCTGTGTACACAATTGCAGTTTGTTGATGAGGTGAGGGTGAATGAAGGATTCTGTTGCACTGCTGTCGAGGAGGGCTTTCTTTGTAACTCATTGTTCAAATGTCTGGATCGTAACTGGGGCTTTGATTGCACAGTTTCTAGTGACATAAACAGACATTGTTTTACAGGCCTGAGAGAGAGCTACTATGCTCAGGCCTTGGCAAAATCCTCCTCTTCTCCTCCTTCATTCATAAGACGTATAAATTTGTCTTTGTCTCCATCAGACATAGTGCGGAGTTGTGCTGCTAGAATTGCAGCAGTGGATCCAGTGGATTCCACTGTCCCGGTGATAGAACAGTCATCAATGACCAAGTTAAAAGTGCGACTGAAGCTTGTTCTCCCCTTTCTACAGGGGCAGTTTTGGGTGATATGCCCTTGCAGGGAGCACTCATAGCATCTTCCCTCTTGCTGATGTTTCACCTTTTCAGTGTTAGTTGTAGCTTTCCAGGTAGTGTTGACATCCATGGCATTTGGATCTGATGGAGGGGCCCTTGGTTGTGCAGCATTTCACCATTGTCCTTGCCCTTGCCCTTGTTGTTGCCCTTGTCCTGGCTTGTTTCCCTGCCACAATCCTTGTGGGACTCACCAGTTTGTATTGTTTCGCTGAGGGGAAGGGTTCCTTGGCAAGCGGCCAAGCCCTCGGTGTAAGGCTTGTTTCTAGAGCCAGCTCTTATGTCCTTTTTGCGCTTCTTTTGCTCAAGAGGCAAAGTCATGGGGGTCTTTGTCGATACATGCTTCTGCCAGGCAATAGAGAGCCCATAGTAGAAGATCTGTAGTGCCATTGGTTCATTGGAATCTATCTGTGCATCTTGGCATTTAAGGACAAAGTCAGCTATATATTGATCAATGTTTCCATCTTTCATTTTTAATTTGTGTAGGTCATCCTGGGCCTTCTCTTTTACCATGTAGTCAATGAAGGCCTGCAGGAAGTTGTGACATAGTACTTGCCAGGCATTCTTGGTTCAGAGGAGCAGAGAGGAGTCATCCTATACCTCATGCAGCCAGTAATGTTGTTGCCTTTTCCACCCTTTTGTCTTTGGTCCTGTGATAAGAGAAAGGAAGTATGCTGCTTTCTTGAATGGATCCAGCACGATTGCTGCATCTTGGTTGATGGTCATGTACTGTTCAAACTTTGTGAGGAAGTTGATTGTGGAGGCCCTATCTCCATTGAACTTTTCTGGAGCTCCTGCCTTGAGTCTTCCTTCTAAGGGGCATTGTAGATCATGGATGGTGAATGGGTCATCGCCCATTCCTGCAGGGGGTTGTCCTCCTCTTGTGGTGGAGGAGTGATCTGGCATCCGATCATCTTCTTCTGGTTCCAATTCAACTGGCATGGGTGTGGGGGCCCTACTGGCTTGTTGAGAGCAGATCCTTTCTTTTGCTGGCATGGCTTCTCCCATGGTGTTGAGCTGATCCATGTTGAGACTGGCAGCAGGAAGGAAGTTGAGCTTAAGGTTGTGTCGTGCGATTTGTACTGCTGTATACTTGTTGGCACACACCATGACCTCAAACCATACACCACCGTAGTTGGCTACTGTGAGCGGTGCTCTGTTGTACAGGGCATAATAACTCAAGAAGGGGGCTTTAACAGTCATTCCTTCAATGGCTTGTCCTCTGATAAAATGGCATAGGTTCTTTGTGTATTCAATGGGAATACTATCTTTGAGTTGGGGGTCGATAATAAAGAGGCAGTGCAGGAGTCCTAGCTCTTCATTGCTAGGGATTGTCACTCCATGGGTTTGGATCCTCCAGTCCTTTGTTTTTCCAGTTGAGGTTGACATCAACATTGGTTCATTAGATACAGGAAGCTTGTTTTAATGTTACCAACAGGTCATGGCATCATTAGTGTTCTCAGGGATCGTTCTGCTTTGGTTGAGCTCGTTTGTTCGTAACTTGGGGATCTTGGCTAGAGATATTGAACCTCAGGGTTTTTGGTCAAGTGGATTGAAGTGTCGAGTTGTGAGTCCTAGCAGCTGTTCATTGCCCAATGGTTCATCAAGGGCAATAGCACACTGCTCTGAGGGTTTATTTGTTCAGAAGCAGATCTACCTGTATTGCACAGAAAGACGAGCTTAAAGCTGTCTTGGTGGGGGTTATGGTTTATATACAGGGAGGACAAGTCACTACGAGTCAGAGTTCATGAGTCACTACTACTACTACATGAGTCATATTCATTGAGTCACTAATAGTTGAGTAATACAGTCTGAGTCATAAGAGAAAGGGGGTGAGTCACCTCTTGTGGTCACATACTGTGATGTCTCTCGTGACATAGCATGAGGAATCAGCAGTAATTGGGTGTTTGTGGGAGGCCCACAAGATTATCCCAGAGCCAAGTGAGAAGCAGTAACCCCCAATTGAGCGGCTGTTTTGAAGACAGTTTGCATAGTCAGAATCCAAGAAACCCAGTTCTTGAATTGGGTTAGAACCACCCAGTTTGAGGGAGAGAAGGCATGTTCCCTTCAGGTATTGGATAACTCAGACAGTAGCATCCCAGTGTTCAGGCTGGTAACAGTCAAGAATGCTGGAGAGTCTTCCAATGGTGAAGGCGATGTTTGGTCGCATGGCCATGGCAAGGTAGTTGAGGCAGCTAATGAGAGAGTGGTAGGGCATGTGCTTCATCCACTCAGTGACATGTGGGGGGACTGGTTCAGCTTTGTCCAGATGCATAATTTGCAGGCCAGCAACCATGGGAGGGACCAAGGGGTGAGCATTACACTGTCCAAACTGATCAATGATACAATCAATAAGCATAGTCTGTGACAGGTTGACAGTAAGGCTTTGTTGGTTGTGTGAGATTGAGATCCTGAGGGCATACTACATAGGCCCAAGATCAGAGATATCCCAATGCTGACACAGTGCTGACTTGAAGCAGGTGGTCTCCACAGTGGATGATAACATGACAATGATGTCATCCATGTGCACCATGAAGAAGGTGATGCTAGTGGTGGAAACATGGCGGTACACACACTATTTGCACTACAGGCATGTGAAGCCAAGCCTGGTGACCATCTTGTGGAATGTGCAATTCCAAATCCAGCTGGCCTGCTTTATGCCATAAATGCTTTTCATGAGCCACATTACCCAGTCCTCTTTACCAGGCTCCTCAAAACTAGGTGGTTGCTCCATGAATACAGTCTTAGACTTAGGGAGTACTCCATGGAGGAATGTAGTTTTGATGTCAATGTGCTGGATGTCCCAATCAAAGGCTGCTGCAATGTAAAGTAGAGCATGGAAGGACTCAAGGCATGCAGTGGGAGCAGTGGTTTCCTTGTAGTCAATCCTATAGCATTGAGCAAAGCCTTTGGCAATGTAGCACACTTTGTAATGAGTGATGGAGCCAGTATTATCCCATTTACATTTACAGACCAGTTTTCCTTTTAGGGGTTGCTGATTCTAAGGGACATCAGTGCAAGGGACAAGGACAAAGACATTAAGATCTGCCAGGCTATATAGCTCATCATGAGCTCCAGCGATCCCATATTCACACTTGGGAAAAGTGAGTGTGTTGGCCCAAGAAGGGTCATCATCATCGTTGAGCACCATCTCAGTAGACCTGCTGGCTAGGGCAGCCAAGACCTTAGGGATAGAGCACTGCAGAGTGGAGTCATCAAGAGAGATGGGCAGTAAAGTGTGAGTGTCACAGACAGAGGAAAACTTGTCAAGGAAGGCAGTAGTGAGTTCTCTGTATTGGGTGGCCAAGAAGGAATGATGGCCATGAGGAAGTGGTTGAGTCTTAGTGGCAAGATGAGCTAACCAACATATGGGGACAGTAGGAAGGAAGAGATAGAAAGAGGGGGGAACTGGGCTTATGATGCTGTTAGGACTATCTATGGTGATGGTGTTGTTGTTGGAGCTATCTATGGTGCACTTTAGGTCACCTATGTCCCAACCCTAATAGGGTTAATAATTTCTCATAGCCATTAACCCTAATAGGGATATTTTTGTTAAGGCTCCTAGGGACAAATCCTTTTGCCCCAGGGCAAAACAAGCACCTATTGATTTGTCCTGGGACAATAAATAGGATAGTCTGGCAAAAGGTTGGAAAATGTATCTAATGTCCCATTTAGACCATTTGGTCCAGTCCAAGTGTATTGATCCGGACTATTCCACTAATGACATATATGTCACTGGGTGTCTGGGGTCCATTTTAATATATGAAAATGATCTGCTTATATAGGATTATAAATGCTATATATTGATTATCTAAAAAAACTACCAATTTGTTATTGAAAATTGCTCAGTAAATATCATGCCTCTAAAATGCTGACATAAGCAATATAACATATTAGTCATCAATAAACATTGCTTAGTAATCAATTATCATTTCAAACTAAGCTGCTTATAAATATTTTCCCAAAAAGGGTCTAGATATTTTCATAATGTTACAAGCTTTTGGCTGTGCCTACAGCACAGGGAGCTTGTAAGCTTACTCCCCTTGCCTTCAGCCCAGGCCATAGCTTGTTGGGGGCACTGCCCCCAAACCCCCATTCATCCTTGCCAACTATTCTCTTGTATTAGTAACCCTTTTTTTTACTTATAGTTCTCCATTTATCTATAGTTCCTCTTTTTATTCTTATCTTTTTCATATATAGTTCTCCTTTTTATACATAATTATATTAATCTTTAAGCTTCTTTTTTCTGTCTTAAAATAGTCTATAACTTATTAGAGAACTATCTAACTTATCTAATTATCCAATTAATTCAATTTTTCTCTTTATATATACTTATTTTCTTTGTACTTAGTCATAATTTTTATCTATAGTCACATATAGTTGCTCTTTTTAACTATATATAACTGTACTTACTTTTTTTCTATATAGTTACCCATTTTCTATTCAGTTTAGTTACTCTCTTTATCTATAGCTATATATGGTTATCCTTTTTTACATATAATTACCCTTTTTACACATAATTACTCTTTGTATATATAGTTACTCTTTTTATATATAGCCATTCTTTTTTACATATAGTTACCCTTTTTATATATAATTACTCTTTTTACATATACACATCCTTTTTACTTTTTATATATAATTATTCTCTTTGTATTTATGTTACAGCCCTCTTTAACGATCTTATAGATTCCTCGTCAGAAGACTTAGTAGGAGGAACTCCCGAGCCACTAGATATGTTAAGGCCCGTTATCTGGCCTCTCCCGATGGTGCAATTAATGGAGGTGGATAACCAAGGACACCCTGTCAATAGACACGACTCGGAAGATAGGAGAAGCATAGAAGCAAACGACCCGATGTGGGATCCCCTACTCACAGGTTGGACAGGACTGGAAACGTACAAAGGAAAACTAATGGAATGGGCTAGAAGAGCCTAGAAGTATAAGGGCTATCCTAAACGCCTATTGCCTATGGCCTAACTCTCTACTCAGCTGATTATAGCCTAGACTGTTGATGTCATGATTCATCAGCATCTAGAAGGTATTGTGTCATTGGAACAGGCCTCATGGTGCGATCCTTTATTGCTATTCGTTCTTCGATACCTTGATGCGTCATTCTTATCTTACCGCTTACTTATCACATTGCTATTGGACTATATCTTCCCTTGCGCTTCTTATCCTTCCCATACCTTTGTCTATTCTGTTCTTTCGCTTATTGATCACTCCTATGCTTACTATTCTTGCTTACTCTCTTGAGTACTACGCTATCTATTCTTCTCACGTCTCTACTCTTTTAGTTCTCTTTCCTCTTACGGTTATTGTACACTATTTGGTTCCCTTGTAGTATAAGTACTGGCTTGGTTCCGGTCTGTGGAACCCAAGTCAATTCTCCTGTTTGTATACTGGGAATTGTATTGGTTCTTCTCCTATCAAGTTGATCCTTTATCTTGTTGTCTATTCCCTCTATCTGGAATACAACTTGTCATATCACGGCACTTGGACATCGTAAAAGCCTACAAAGGCCCTTCTTTATTCAACCACTAGACCTAAGTATCGTCTATTGGGTTGTCCTCTGAGTGCGACTTGGATCCTCGCATTGGTCAGATAAAGCAGTGGTAACAATTTAGTTACTCTTTTTATATTTAGTTACTCTTTTCATCTATAGTTATATTATCTTTTTTCCATATAGTTCATCTTTTCATAATAATTCAATCACTTTTTTTATATAGTCACCCTTTTTACATATAGTTACTCTTTTCAGATATAGTACAGTGCCTTTCTATACTTTTTTATATGTAGTTATTCTCTTTATTTATAGTTACTCTTTTATACACAATTACTCTTTTTATATATAGTTATTCATTTTATATATAGTTGCCTTTTTCACATATAGATATCCTTTTTATATTTAGTTACTCTCTTTATATATAGTTGCTCTTTTTATATATGGTTATCCTTTTCACATATAGTTATTCTTTTTACATGTAGTTGCTCTTTTTATATATAGTTACCCTTCTTAAATCAGCCCTTATCTTCTCAAATCAACCCTTATCTTCTCAAATTATTCATTATTTTTCCAAATTAACCCTTATCTCCTCAAATTAACCCTTATCTTGCCAACTCAACCCTTATCTCTTCAAATCAACTGTTATCTCTCTAATATAACCCTTATCTCCCCAAATTAGCTCTTATCTTTTCAAATCAACTGTTATCTCCCTAAATCAACCCTTATTTTCCAAATCAACCCTTATCTTCTCAAATTAGCCCTTATCTCCTCAAACTAACCCTTATCTTCTCAAATCAACCCTTATCTTCTCAAATCAACCCTTATCTCTCTAGATCAACTCTTATCTCTCCAAATCAACCCTTATCTTTATAAATCAACCCTTATCTCTCCAAATCAACTCTTATCTCCTCAAATCAACCCTTATCTCTTCAAATCAACCCTTATCATCTCAAATTAACACTTATCTCCTCAAATCAACACTTATCTCTTCAAATCAACCCTTATCATCTCAAATCAACTCTTACCTCTCCAAATCAACTCTGATCTTTCCAAATCAACCCTTATCTCCTCAAATCAACCCTTATCTTTCCATTTTAACCCTTATCTTTGAGTTTTTGCTGACTAATATGGCTTCTTTTCTTGTTGCTTACCAATGTTTACATCAGAATCCATTCTAGGATGTTGTGTTTAGTGCTGAGTAATGCTGAGTAATATGCCTGCCTTTTCCAGGTGCCTGGGAATAGCTTACTCAGAAATTTCCATTCTCAGCCCTCCTAAACTACCATATAGGACTGCTGAACTTTATAGTATTACAAGCTTTTGGCCGTGCCTACGGCACAGGGTGCTTGCAAGCTCGCCCCCCTTGCCTTCGGCCCAGGCCATAGCTTGTTGGGGGCGTTGCCCCCAAACCCCCTTTGTTAGATATTACTCTAAAATATCC
>QFEZ01001723.1:5331-65720 GCA_003316425.1 Russula lepida
GGGGAATCAAAAAAATGGGGAACTTCCCCGAACCTCAGCGCTACTATTCACCTGAATCTTAGATCAATTTTTACGGAACTTCCCCGAACCTCAGCGCTACTATTCACCTGAATCTTAGA
Source organism: Russula lepida (assembly GCA_003316425.1). Lineage (NCBI taxonomy): Eukaryota > Fungi > Basidiomycota > Agaricomycetes > Russulales > Russulaceae > Russula > Russula lepida. Next base: position 5,451 of record QFEZ01001723.1, read on the forward strand.
TCAATTTTTACCTGGTTCAATGCCTCACACTTGGGCGTACTTATAAAAGCCTGCCTGCCATTACAGCGTATTCAGAAAACCTTGTCCGTGCACCATTTTTTAAAAAAAGGTTGGCTAGCATTCGGCAAACTCCGCAGCCTCCCATGGTCTGAGATTGCAACAGAGATGAGGGTCGATGTTGGTCATGCACACTTGTGCACGCTTCAATACTCTGTATATACGGTCGCCCTGAGCCACTGCATAAGTATGTGACAGAACTAAGGCCGCGGACATGTGCAGCACCGTTAGAAATGCAAAAGATCGCCACAATATGCTCTGGCAGGTCAAAGCACTGGTGCCAGCCGCACACACATGCACATATTCCAATACCCTGCAAATGTGGCCACAATAAGCTGTTACATGGTTCTGCTAAGTTGAGAAGGCCATGGGGGTGTGCAGCACTGTCAGGAATGCAAAGGAGAGCTACAATGAGCTCCACCAGGTCAAGCACTGGCGCCAATTGTACACGTTCCTGACAGTGCTGCACATGCCCGCTGTCTTCGCAACTTTGCAGAACCATGTAACAGCTTAGTTTGGCCACATTTGCAGAGTATTGGAACATGCACATGTGTGTGCGGCTGGCACCAGTGCTTTGACCTTCCAGAGCATGTTGTGGCGATCTTTTTCATTTATAACAGGGCTGCACACCTCCGCGGCCTTAGTTATTTTGCATACTTATGCAGTGTCCCAGGTCAACCGTATATACAGAGTATTGAAGCGTGCACAAGTGTGCATGACCAACATCGACCCTCATCTCTGCTGCAATCTCAGACCATGGGAGGCTGCGGAGTTTGCCGAATGCTAGCCGAACGTTTTCCGAATTCGCTGTAACTGAGCCAGTCCCCCTCTCCTGTAATCATGACTTTCACTGATATCCTCATTTTCCGTTTTTCCATCCTTGGCTTCTATGGCCTCCTTCATTACCTTCGCTTCTTGATTCCCCATAATGTTCTCCCCCACGTCGCAGCAGTATTGGCTGAGACGGAACATTTGCTTGACCGCGCCGAGTCGACCGGCATCATTCCACACCCAAATGACTTCGGTCGGCCCTTACATCGTCATGAGTCCTACAGTGTCACGTGTCATTGCTGAAGAAAACTGACAGCTTTGTGGTCCAAATTATGCTGGCACGCTACGTGTGGTGTACGAAGGCTATCATTAGATCCCTTGGGCTCCCGAATAGAATGGACAGATGATAAAGTAAAATAAGTGGAATTTCGACTGGCGAGGAACAGCTGTTGCCTCAAAGCAACATCTGATGACCTATGCCACAAGGCTCAGGATCTGAGGACGGCGCGGTCAATGAACGTTCTATAGGTACATATAAACACCATCCATCCAGTCTCGTATCCTATACGAAATGGGATGCCGTCGGGTCTGGGTAAACAGAACACATATTCCGAGTCCGAGATAAGTCGATGGACTCCGAACACTTATCGAGTCGTGTCTGACGATACCGATGAGAGATACGCTCAGCAATATTGGTCATGACTATAGCCGTGATGATAATCAGTATCCATCCCCCAATCTCACCACATGTCAGCTGCATATTGTCCATCAGGGTGGGCTCAGGCAGCGCCGTAGCAGTGACAATTTTGGTGGTGGAAAGCGACATGAGTTGTCTTTCATCCATAGCAAGCTAAACGCCCTTTCATCAATTAATTGTGATGACAGAACAGAAGAGTGTTCGAACGAACCTCGATTTGTATCTTGATGGCCTCGACTCGCGACGAGAGCATATACAGTCTGTATGTGAGACCGTACCAAACAGCAAGCCTGAGTTGCTGAAATATTCCAGGAGCACGATGGCTTTCTGTTCGCATTCGCAGGAACTGATTGGTGAGACTGTGTCAATCGTGAGGCGTCAGTTCATTCATAGAGGTATGTATGGCACCATCGTACATTGCAAGAGTTAACCGATAGTCATTTGACTTTGGAATGCCACCGGCCGACTCGGCACGAGAAAGTAAATGCTCCGCGTCGGTCAATACTGCTGAGACATGAGGGAGAACGTTTCGTGGAATTAGAAAGCGAAGGCAACAGATGAGGCCATAGAGATCAAGGATGGAAACGCAGGAATTGAGGATATCAGCGAAATGCATGATTGAAGGGGAGGTACTGGTTCACGTTGATGGCATCTAGTGGCATGCGTAGGGGTTTATAAGTACGCCAGGTGTGGCACATTAGCAAGGACAGAATGGGTCTCTTATCACTGTGCCAATGAGCGGAAAGGCTGTGCGCCGCCCTGGCACCCAAGCATGACAGCATGAAGAGTGCCTAAAGTGCCTGAAGTGGTGCCGTGCCAGCCTATTGCAACGGGCCGTCGAGCCGCGCCGTCAACAATCAAATTAATCAAACGTTAATCAAACGTGACGGTGCCAGTACGATGCACTTACGGTGCCCCCCAGGCCAACGCAGAAGTTGACGGATACTGTATAAAATAGAGGACTGGGATGACATCTGATGTATTATGTCGCAAAGCTCACTGGCAGCCGCCGGGCCACCACTGCAGGATGGCAGGCATTACTCACCGAGCATTTCTATAAACACTGGGTGAAATCTGGTGGTACTGGCGTGGTGTTGTAAACCTTGCCATTGAATGCTGCCACACCTGAACCTTTGTATCGAGCGGGACTCGGAGAGACACGCGCCCTAAATGCGTTCCTCACATCTTGCAGTCGTTGACACAGACGGCGCTTCAGACGACGCTTCTTGCACGTTCAAGTTCATCATGGTCAGCCTCTGTTACTAATATCATGGTGCTTGTATCAATGTACTTCCTTTCTTTTCCCTTGGCTATTGCACGCTCGAGAGGGATTCTTCCGAGTCCTTCATCATCCGAGGGTCTCGCAGCATCACAAACTGGACTAGGTGAGAGCATGTTGTGAGTTTTCATAACTCCGCTCGTCTGACTCGAGTCCGACTCCGAACCTGACTTGGAATGGTTGGGCATCAGGTAGCATGGCGTATGATGTATAATGGCGTCTTCAAGTAAGTATGATGGTAACTGTTGGCCATTTGATGGACTTACGTAGCAGAAGCAATAGAAACGAACGAATGTCGGTGGATTAGATGAGCGCTGGCAGAGGGGGTGCGGGGCATCTGCGAATGTAGTGCCTTGCACTAGCTCTCCGATGGGTCGAAGGTGTGCTACTAAAAAAGATAAGTCTGACATCATCTGGGAGACATCCTCCTTCAAGAATAATCGTGAGATCGGGAGTGGACTTGACGAGCTCATTAATGATAGTTTCATTTCTTTCTTGAGGTGGACGTGTGACTGACTTTATCCTAGGCTTCCGAGTTGTCTACAAATCTGCATCCGCGGGCTTTCTGGGTTCATATCGCTCTATATCGATGAGAACCTGAAAAAGTGTTTGAAAGGGGTATGCTGCACGGTTTCTCATTCCCGTGTCATCTCAAAACTATGCCTAGAAAACGGACGCTGAAGTCGAGATTATTCTTGACAAAACCATCAACCCCTATTACGTTGGCAGCAAGAAAGAAAGGACGCACAACAAAATTTAAACAAGCCCACTCCCGCCCATCGCCACTGTACCCCTAACAGCTCTCACTGCTTCATCTCACAATGTGCCAAGCAAGCCCCTGCGCCCCTGCACACCACTTGATTGCTAGTGTGGGTAGGATGATGCAGAGAACGAAGAGCGGTGCAAAGCGCATGTAAGGGCGGAGCATGGTTTGTATCGAGTCAATCAGGGATGATGGTGCCATGCTGCTGTCGGGTATAGTTGTGGCCATGCCTGTGAGTACATACTACGATGTTGGGCGACGGTCTGCAGAGGGGGACTGTACTTCGCCATCACTGCGGTGGGTAGGGCTGTGTGCACCGCGCTGCTGTTGTCGGGTGCGAGATGACGAGGCGCGGAGGGTGGGAGAGTCATTTGTGAGAGGTCATAATGCCACACTTGATGTTGTCAGCATTAGCGGAGATAGGCCGTAGCGTACTCATTGCCGTGACCATTTACAAGCCTTGGTTTGAAGGTGCATGGGTGCGGCTTCGTGGGCACTGCTGTGTGTGTCAAGGTGGTTGATGTGGATGAGTTTGACGGCGTTGGTGAGGATGGGTGTGTTGGTGTGACCACGGAGCTTGTGCTTGTGCTGGGTGATTGGTGGGCTGGCGTAGGTGATGGGAGATTAAATTGTTATTACTTGGCGTACTGTGGGTAATAGATTCTGATGGCGAGATGGGTGATGGTTCCCTGATGAGTGAGGTAAGGTGCTGCTCGTGTAGGGATGCAAGCAATGCGGTGAGGCGCTGAAGGCTACAGATTAGCAACTGGGTGAACTGTTGTGTCACTCGCGGTCACGTACCTCTCTACTCTGCATGGGCAGCTCAGTCTCATACTCAAGGAACTGTCTCGCATACACCCATTCTCCCAGAGCAGGAAGGATGTCCAGGATATACACCTTGAGCACCTTCTCGTATCCATCCTCAGCCGTGGCTGAAGCCGTGTTCACGGCAGTTGCATTCGAAGCCCTACACGCCAGCCACTCTTCAATGATTCCACGACCTGCAGTGGGACAGCCAACCTTTACGCTGGAGAGTGCAAGAGTGACAAGAACCTGAGCATGAAGGAATGCAGAATTACGGGTGGCAGGGCTGTCCGCAGGGGAGAAGAGGCGAAGAGAGCGGGTGAAGGGATGTGAGGAGAGCGGCGGCTGAGAGTAATGCGTTAGACCAGAGCACGGTGGGAATGGTAGCTGAGTCAGGGGGAGGGGAAGTATAGACTGTCAGATCGAGAGTGATGCAGAGGACATCCCATTTGCGGTGGTGTTCAGAGAGGGAATTGGGTGCGGGAGTTGAGGATGGTGTAATGAGGGCAAACGCGGAGGTCAGGAGAGAGCGGGTGAGGACGATGTCACGGTGGAGAAACGCACAGACAGCACGGGTGCAGAGCAGGTGAAGGGTTGTGGCAGTGAGTTGCCATGGTGTTGCTGTTGATGATGCTGGTGAGGACTTGTCGGTGGCAGATTCAGTGGTAATTTGAAAGGGAATAAAAGGGTGTTGGTGGCTAGTCGAGGACGTTGCGGGTGTGGTAGTGGGCATGCTGGAACAAGACCAGGTGCACCGACCAGTATTCGATTTTACTCTTCAGGTCCCTCATGTACTTGTTTCTTGTGTGATCAAAAAACAAGAATGTAAGGCAGGACCGCTTATTTAAGTTCATCACAGAGAAGGACGTCTTCGAACGATACTATAAGGCACATCTGGCGAAGCGCCTCCTTCATAACCGATCTGTCTCTGACGATGCGCGCGGAGTGAGGCATGCTTGCCAGGAGTGCGATTTCCAATTCACGGTCAAAAACTGGAGGGTATGTTCCACAACATGAAATTATCAGCAGACACCATGCAAGCGTACCGCGATCACCTAAGCAGAACCACTATACATTCCCTCCTTTGGTTATCCCCACACTGGCTGACGCATTGTATATGCAGGCCCCCGAAGTCGACATTAACGTTACCGTCATGACATCTACGTTCTGGCCCATGTCCTATGCACCTGTACTGTGTACCTTTCCTCCGCTGCTCGTCAGGGCAAGTAAATCCTTTGAGCAATTTTACCTCTCGAGGCATTCTGGGCGAAAACTCACATGGCAACCATCGTTGGGCAATGCGGACGTCCGCGTCACCTTCAAGGCGCGCAAGCATGACCTGAATGTATCATCGTTCGCGCTGGTTATCCTACTGCTCTTCGAGAACCTTGAGGAGGGAGGCTACCTCACATACGAAGAAATCAAAGACGCGACGGCGATTCCAGATAACGAATTGCAATGCAACTTACAATCGCTTGCATGTACAAAGTTCAAAGTGCTCAGGAAGCATCCAGCTGGACGGGATGTCAACTCAGAGGATTCGTTCTCGTAACTCAGATTTCTCTTCCCCATTACAGAAAATCAAAATCAGCACTGTCGCAGCACACGTCAAGAGCGGTGAAGAGCGCAAGGAGACGCAGGACCATGTTTTGATGAAGAGCGTAGATACCGACGTGCGTATCTATGCATTTCATGATACTGTATCTTCCCTTTGGATGTGATTGGCAGGACGCATTTGAAGGCTTGTCTAATACGGATTATGAAAGCCCACAAAAACATGTCCCATAATGAACTGGTCAGTGAAACTACGCAGCAACTCGCATCGCGTTTTTTGCCTGACCATATGAGCAACAAGAAGCGGATCGAAGCTTCGATTGAGGTGAGTGGCGCGCTCCAAACCTAAGTTATTCTTGTCAGGGAAGGGCGCTTATTCGGTGTTTCCAGAGGGAGTATCTTGAGCGATGTGAAGATCGTACAACTATCTGGCAAGTCATCATCGTCTCTTTATTACTCGCCTAGCGCTCATTCCGCCCTTGTCCTGATCGTTAGGCATGAACCATCTCTTGCATTACTTTCCTCGTGTATTGTGGACTTTATGTATTATAATCTGCAACTTCCAGAACAACTCGGGTGGATAGGTCGTCGTCTGGCCATTGGTCTTCCTCAATGCAAATCGAGATTATTTATAAAGACGATGCTGGTATGCCGTCGTCAATACACTTGTATCATGTGGGCTACCAAGTGACCGCAATACGTAACTAAATGCGGTATGCATGGAATTATATGTGAGATACACTAGCCAGATTGATCGCGAAGCTCAACATACACATGGCGTGGGGATACGCCGATCCTCAAAGAAGCAAGCAGTACTGTGTGTGGGACTCGGAAGAGTCGGAGACGGAACATCACCCAGGCCGCACACCAACAGCACGACTGGTACAGGTTCACGCTCACCAAGATCGACTGCGATTCTCCCATAGACTCGGACCCGGGCACAACACGACAGTGATGACAATAAGCCGGAGGTGAATGGGTACAGAGTATCACGTAGGACGATGACCCAATTAAAGAAACACCAAAGAAAAGGGAACAAAAAAAGATAAGCGAGTACCCCGGAGATTCGAAGAGCGGCGTCTAGCCGCGAGGGAAGTGGTTGAACTGCTTGCGCGACATTGTTCATACCGTAGCTGAGCAAATGAGAACTAGTAAGCATCCTTTGAAGTCATCACATATCATATCTGACGCGTACTTTCCACAGAGGTAGGCAGCGCCGTAGCAGTGGCGTTTTGTGTGGCGGTGATTGAGACAAGCTGCCTTTCATCCATAGCCAGCTAAAGACGCCCCTCATGAATAATTGAGGGAATAAAAAAGATGAGGGTTCCAACGAACCTCGATCTTTACTTTGATAGCCTCGATTTGTGACGAGAGCGTAAACAGCCTGTATGTTAGACCATACCGAACAGCAAGCCAGAGTTGCTGTGATACTCCAGGAGAACGATGGCATTCCATCCGAATCCTCAGGAATTCATTGGCATGACTATGTCGATCGGTGAGGTGACGGTCATTTGGCAGGGGCATGACAGCTTCGTACGATGTAAGGGCCGACCGATAGTCATTTGGGTGTGGAATGACGCCGGTCGACTCGGCGCGGTCAAGCAAATGATCTGTCTGAGCCAATACTGCTGCGACGCGGGGGAGAACATTGCGAGGAATCAAAAAGCGAAGGTAATGGAGGAGGCCATAGAAGCCAAGGATGGAAAAACAGAAACTGAGGATATCAGTGAAAGTCATGATTACAGGAGAGGGAGGACTCACATTAATGGCAGGTAGGCTTTTATGAGTATGCTCGCAGATGAAACGCCCGTGTTTGTTTGCACTTGTTTTTTTTGGAAGGACTGAGGCGTGCCTGGTGGAGTTCCCGGATTAGGTGACGATATCGTCACCTAATCCGGGAACTCCACCAGGCACGCCTCAGTCCTTCCAAAAAAAACAAGTGCAAACAATAATCCGGGAACTCCACCGGCACGCCTCAGTCCTTCCAAAAAAAACAAGTGCAAACAATAATCCGGGAACTCCACCGGCACGCCTCAGTCCTTCCAAAAAAAACAAGTGCAAACAAACACGGGCGTTTCATCTGCCTCACACTGAGCATACTCATAAAAGGTGAGTCCCCCCTCTCCTGTAATCATGACTTTCACTGATATCCTCAGTTTCTGTTTGTCCGTCCTTGGCCTCCTCCATTACCTTCGCCTTTTGATTCCCCGCAATGTTCTCCCCCGCGTCGCAGCAGTATTGGCTGAGAAGGAACATTTACTTGACCGCGCCGAGTCAACCGGCATCATTCCACAGCCAAATGACTATCGGTCGGCCCTTACATCGTATGAAGCTGTCATGAGTCCTTCAGTGTCACGTATCATTGCAGAAGAAAACTAACAGCTTTGTGGTCCCAACCAATTATGCTGGCACGCTATGTGTGGTGTACGAAGGCTATCATTAGATCCCTTGGCTCCCGAATAGAACGGGCATGATACAGTAAAATAAGTGGAATTTCGACCGGCGAGAAACAGCTGTTGCCTCAAAGCAAACATCTGATGACCTATGCCACAAGGCTCAGGATCTGGGACGGTGCGGTCAATGAATGTTCTATAGGTACATATAAACACCATATATCCAGTCTTGTATCCATGCGAAATGAGATACCGTCAGGTCTGGGTGGACAGAACACATATTCAGAGGCTGAGATAGGTCGATGGACTCCGAACGCTTATCGAGTCGTGTCTGGCGATACCGATTAGAGATGCGCTCAGCAATATTGGTCGTGACTATAGCTGTGATGATAATCAGTATCCATCCCTCAATCTCACGACACGTCAGCTGCATATTGTCCACCAGTGGGCTCAGGCAGCGCCGTAGCAGTGACAATTTTGGTGGTGGAAAGCGACATGAGTTGTCTTTCATCCATAGCAAGCTAAACGCCCTTTCATCAATTGTGAAGATAGAACAGAAGAGTGTTTGAACGAATCTCGATTTGTATCTTGATGGTCTCGACTCGCGACGAGAGCATATACAGTCTGTATGTGAGACCGTACCAAACAGCAAGCCTGAGTTGCTGAAATATTCCAGGAGCGCGATGGCTTTCTGATCGCATCCGCAGGAACTGATTGGTGAGACTGTCAATCGCGAGGCGTCAGTTCGTTCATAGAGGTATGTATGGCACCATCGTACATTGCAAGAGTTAACCGATAGTCATTTGACTTTGGAATGCCGCCGGCCGACTCGGCACGAGAAAGTAAATGCTCCGTGTCGGTCAATACTGCTGAGACATGGGGGAGAATGTTTCGTGGAATTAGAAAGCGGAGGCAACAGACGAGGCCATAGAGATCAAGGATGGAAACGCCGAAACTGAGGATATCAGCGAAATGCATGATTGAAGGGGAGGTAGGGGCTGGTTCACGTTAATGGCAGCCAGTGGCGTACGTAAGGGTTTATAAGTACGCCAGGTGTGGACCATGGCACATTAGCAAGGATGGCATGGGTCTCTTCAGTGCCACTGTGGAAAGGCTGTGCGCCGCCGTGGCACCCAAGCCTGAAGGCCTGAAGTGCCAATGCCGTACCAGTGCCAGTCTAATGGACCGTCGAGTCGCGCCGTCGATATCAAACGGTGTTCCCCAGGCCGAGGCAGAAGTTGACGGATACTGTATAAAATAAACTGGGATGACATCTGATAATGTGTTAGGTCGCAAAGCTCAGCCGCCCAGGCCGCCAGGATGGCAGGCATTGGTCACCGAGCATTTCTATAATTACTGGGTGAAATCCGGGTATGGCGTGGTATTATTGGCATGGTGTTGTAGACCCTGCCATTGACCTTTGTGTCGAGCGGGACTCGGAGAAAGACGCGCGCCCAAAAAGCGTTCCTCGCATCTTGCAGTCGTTGATACGCAATATCGAGGTGTTCTCCGGCTATTGCACGCTCGAGAGGAATTCTTCATTCGTCATCCGAGGGTCTCCTTGCAACATCACGGCACAGCTCGTAACCATGTCGTGTGTGAGTTTTCATAACTCCGCTCGTCTGAGTCCGACTCGGAACCCGACTGGGCATCAGGTAGCATAGTCTATGATGTATAATGGAATGGAGTCTTCAAGTGAGTATGATGGTAACTGGTGGCCACTTGATGGACTTACGTAGCAGACACAATAGAAACGAATGAATGTCGGTGGATAGATGAGCGCTGGCGGAGGGGCTGCGGGGCGTCTGTAGTGCGGCCTCCGTTTGCCGTATCGTTCACACATTTCCTCCCTTCTTTCTTTCTACCATCGTGAACCTGATGGCACATTGCTCATAGCTACCTGCCTCGTCCTGCTTTTCGTTCCATGCTTTCATTTATACCCTTCTTCCTCCTGTTGGCCGTGGCCAGCACGGGGCTCGCACACAATTCCGCTCGGCTCCTCGGGCTACCGTCGTTACGCAGCATTGTCCCTCGTCAAACTTCACAGAACGGTACAACGACCAATTCGACGACTAACAATCCCAACGTCACTTCTGGTATTGTCCCGTTGGCTCTCGCGAGCGACAGGCAGTGAGTCTGCAGGGTCATTTTCTTTCACAGTGGGCTAATAAGTTCTCATTGTTGCAGAACGTACTACGCTGTTATCTCCATTGGAAATGGTATCAACTTCCGCGTCGCAGTCGACACAGCGTCATCAGACACTTGGGTCGTCTCCTCGGGATGCAACGCTGCCCAATGCAAGTCCCTGCCCAAATATCCCTTGACCTACAACAGTCCATCGTTCGTCCCCGTCAACTCTAATGCGACAACGTTCAACGTAAGCTTCGCCGATACTACCTGTACGTATTTGGGACTTCACTTTGCAGTTACCTTAACCCTTGTCTAGATGCATCTGGCTTTGTCGCTAAGGAATCAATCAACCTTGGAAACCTCACCGTACCCCAACAAGCCTTCGGTTAGTGATCCCTTCTCGCCAGACACTATCACTAAGCTCGCTTCATAGGGTTAATGAACTCGACAAATGTAAGCTTTGTTGATCAAGTTAGCGGTTTCCTTGGCCTTGGTTTTCCCCGACTGTCCATTATCCACCACCTCATCGCCAACGGCATGTCTCTTCGTCGGCCTTTTCCAACTGCATGATTCTGACAGTTGAACTGGACAGATACGCCATTTTTTGCCACGTTGGCACAGGAAGGCCAGCTGAAGTATCCTTTTTTTGGCATAAGTTTGGAGCGCAATGCCTCGTATGGCTATCTCTCCATTGGTGAGGCCTGCTGCCCTCCCGTTAACGGACTAACTTACCACCTGACCTCGGGCTTGTAGGCGCTGTGGATTCGACAATTGTCACTAATGTCAGCCTCATTGAGTGGATCGAGGTTATTCCTTTCGAGCCAGTTGGCAGCGCGAGCAATGTATCCAGCTACTTGCAATGGGCCATCCCCATCTCGAATATCACGGTTGGTAACTTGGGAGTTCTTCGACTCATGCTTATGCTACAGTTGGCAGGTCGGGAACCAAAGCTTCGCATTGCAACCCACGTACCCTCAGCAAAATTCCAACCACTCTGTGGCGTTGTTCGACATGTGAGCGTTTTTCCAATCCCAATCTTTCATACTGCTTAGTCAGACCGTCACTCGTCACAGAGGTACTTCTGGGATCTTCGGTCCCTACCAAGACGTAAGCTTCAAGTCTCGAGTGTCATCGTCTCAGCTAAAATTCTGCTTGTCTTTTAGGTCGAACGGATTTTCTCCGTTGTCGATGGCAGTCGCCTCGTTGATTCCTGTGAGCGTTATCATTTTTGATTCCCTTCACTGGAGCCTTATACAGATCCGTTTAGCTGGACAATGGGCGATCCCATGTAACACCAACCTGACTATGACGATAACTTTCAGGTGAGCTGGCATGCCTCGCCTTGGATCATGTTTGTCAACGGACTTTCTATTGTAGTACAGGGAATTACACGCTCCTCCCATCTGACTACCTCATTGGACCAACTGCTGGTGAACCCGCATTGTGTTTAACGTGGCCCAAGGCCTCGCCTCCAAGTTCAGACGGCATTGACTGGCAGATGGGCACCCCATTTATGCGGACAGTATACACTGTGTTCAGGTGAGATTTTCACATGTTCCGTGATTGAATGTAGGTCTTATGCGCCCCATATTAGCTACGGTATTGCCGGAAGGGAGCTTCCTTTGATTGGGCTTTATCCACGTCGATCAGCGTCTGCGGCCCCCCTTTCACCTGCTTCGCTTTCTGCCCTTTTCTCCTCGCTTACACTTACCGTCCCAACGACTCTACCCAATTTTGTCGTGCCAACACCGACTCTGACGACTCCTCCATACTTATTTAATTCTTCCGTCCCAACTTCTGCTCTTGGTCTGAGCGACCTTGCAACGTCAACGTATTCACCGCTCATAGAAGAAATCGTGAATGGCGTGGACGAAAAATTAAACGTGACTACCCTCCCAGGGGTGAAGCCGACACCCACGCTCTCGACAATTTTCATTACAGATGCAAGTGGTTCGGTGCATACCTCAGTAAGCCCACTGCCGACTCCGAGCATTGTGCTTGGCCGGCCACCAGGGTTGCACTCGGCCAGCGAAACGCTCAAGCCATATGGAACCATAGCCATACTCGTCATTGTCTCTACTTTCCTCCTTGCTTTTGATGGGGTCCTCCTTTGATCTATTACTTAATTTGCTTCTGTCGTCGCAGGACATGATATCGATTCTGGCTGCCGCCTCCCTTGAGGGAGTTGATGCGTTAACGTCTCTTCCGTCCATTCTCATTCTCGTTCTCATTCTCATTCTTTATTCAACGTCACTTACAAGCATACTATTAGACGGATTTGGACTGTTGATAGCGATTTCAACTTATTTAGTGGTGCATGTGTGTATTATAGAGCGTTCATCGACCTTAACCCTGAAATATGGTTGGGAGTACGTGTACAATGCGACGGCGACGTGTTACACTCACACTCACTTGTCCTGGTCTATGCTTCAAGCCAGCTAGATGGCTTTTAATCCGCTCTTTCTCCTCGTATTGCTCGCATGCGCTGTACTCATCAGCGCAGCAGACTTATATAAAGTTCTCGACTGTGCGTATCACGCATTGTGCTGCCGATGGAAACAGGATGCTTGACTTCGGCTTACTTGCTTGAACAGTGGACAAGTCTGCATCGGAACATGACATAAAGAAGGCTTACAAGCGTCTCAGTCGTAAATATCACCCGGACAAGAATCACGAGCCAGATGCGGAGAGTAAGTTCGTAGAGGTCGCGCGCGGTGAGTCCTACTCTACCCATGGGGACTTCGCCTCCAAAAACTCTGGTCCACTCATCATCTCGCACGTCGCAGCATACGAGGTCCTCTCAGACCAAACTGTCAGTTATACCATCACTGAGAGATAAGACTATGTGCTGACTGGGAACAGAAAAAGCAAATATACGACCGGCATGGTGAGGAGGGCTTGAAAGCCCACGAGGGTGGCCAACATCAGTATGCCAACCCGTTCGACGTGTTCTCGCAATTCTTCGGCGGGGGCTGTACGTATAATTATCGTCGTCATTGGTTCAGTCTACTCGTTTCTAATATATGTCCCCTTCGCGTATCCTCTTTGTTGCATACAGTCCAGGCACAAGAGCAAGTCCGCCGCGGTCCCACGTCCGTATCCGAGTTCGAAGTCTCTCTAGCAGATATCTACAAGGGTGCGAGTATCGACGTACGTCCTTTCCTCTCGTCTCCCCGACCCCAATATCCCCACACGTTCCCTACCAAAAAACCCCAATTTTTGACTGTGAAAAACTAGTTCATGATCAAAAAGCGAGTGCTGTGTGACCACTGTCGCGGTTCAGGCGCCGCGACGGACGGGGACATTCATTCATGTCCCGAATGCGGCGGGAGCGGTATGCGCATCGTCAAACAACAGATCTTCCCTGGGATGTTCGCCCAATCGCAAGTAACGTGTAACAAATGCGGTGGACGCGGCCGTATCATCGCACGAGAATGTCCCGCATGTGCCGGCCAGAAAGTCCTCGAGCACACGGCGCAGTTCACGCTAGACGTGCCTCGTGGTGCGCCCGAGGGACACGAGGTCGTATTTGAGGGAGAAGGAGACGAGAGTCCTGATTGGGAACCTGGGGACGTCGTTCTTCGTGTGCGCAGTCGTGCCGAAAAGGGAGGATGGAGACGCAAGGAGAGCAGTTTGTACTGGAAGGAAACTATCGGGGTCGACGAGGTACGTCGTTTTCAAACTGAAAACAGTATTAAAAAAAATTATGACTTATGTATATTCTTGTTTTGCACTACGTCTCCTACACCCCGCCCCGCCCTCCTTTTTTTTTGTGTTGACCAGGCTCTACTCGGTTTCACGCGTAACTTGACCCACTTGGACGGACGCGTCGTCTCGCTGGTTCGCAAAGGCGTCACGCAGCCTGGGTTCGTACAGACCATCAAGGGCGAGGGCATGCCATTTTTCGAGCGCCCAACATCGTATGGCGACTTGTTCGTCGAATATAACGTCGTCCTCCCAACGAAACTTTCCAAAGAGACACGACAAGGTGTGTCCTGCCATTGTCTCGACTACAGACCTAGTGATATACTCATATTTCTTGATCAACTTTCACAGGTCTCGCCGAGGCGTTTTATGGGAAATCGCATAGAGATAAAGGCGAATTATAGATTAATTTATTGTATACCTCACCACTGCATATTGGGATATTGTGGCGTTCTGGTGCATAAATCATGTACTCCAGTAAGTACAGGAGGAACGGGTCTGCTCTCGACACGGATGAGATAACCAGAATGAGTTGCCATCTGGTCTTGTGACCTTTCGCACTGCACACAGTCCTGAATTGCATATCAGCCAACATCCGCCTCACAGTGATAATTACAACAATAATACATCCAGTGGACGAATGAGACAGACAGAAGGAGAAATGGGGAGAGAAAATATAAATAAGACAGGCAAAAAATCTTAGTCAAATAAAGAGCGGAAAAGGAGGTGTAACGAGAAAAAGAAAGGAAGGACATAGAATGAACGGGGGAGCGAGTGCACTGTGTGAGTACGCGCTTACACTAATAAGAGGGCGTACGAATGAGAGCGCTGGGTAACTGACAAATGGGTGGGTAACAGAGGCTGCACAAAAGTCGACGAGGCATATCAGGCATCAATGACGAGAAAAGGTGGTTAGAAGAAACAATTGAACATAAGTATGGCGGCAGATGATAGCCAAGGAGGGGGTGGCGCGAGGGGTTAGGACAGCGACCGGCAGCATTTACCGCTTGGCGAAGACCTTTTTGAGGAGGCCTAGCACCTTGGGGACATTCAGCTGCACGTACTCGAGATCCAAAAGATGCTTGTTGTCTTTTTGCTACAAAGCAAAGGGATGATTCACATCACATCACAAGGACACATCAGCGCGTGTGAGCGGCATACCTTCTCTAACAGATCATCAATTTTCAGGTCCATCTCTAGTATGGCCTTCTCGCGGCCCTTGTAGTGAAGCGCTATGATGAATGTGCCAGGAGTCGGCGATGTGATATTGAAATAAATATTTGGCCGCCTACATACATCAGTGATTAGATCAGCGAACTGATGCCTCATTAGTTGTCAATCACCTACCTAGTGTCTGGGACATTACTTTCAACGATGATACCTTCTCTCTCCAACTGAGCGTGCGTGAAACGGTACGGGCCGAGCACAGCCGCCTTTGGAGGCTTCTTTTCTCTCCCTCCAACAGAGACAACCCCGATGGCGGTCGCAGAGCCTTTATCATTGGACGCGGTAATGCGCACATTCTGCAAGTACGCCTTATACTGCTCGAGCTGCCCACGCATATAGTTGTTATGATCAAGGATGGTCTTGTACACAGACTCAAGCGATTTGGTCTCAAGGATGACTTTGTCACGGAGGTTGCCCAGGTGAACGAGTTCGGCAGCGACTTCGTCTTGCATGAGCTTATATCCATCGACTGCTTCAATGATCTTGAGTTCCTCCAGCTCGCGTAGCATCTCCTTCACCTTGATACCCCGGCGTACAAGCGTCGCATCCTTTGTTGTTGCTGCTCGTTCGGCGATGGCAGCGAGATTGTATGGCTGTTTTTCAGCTGCATGCGGTAAAGAGCGGATCAGTTGAACAAATATAGACTTGGTTTCCATGTAGAGCATATCACTTGAGGAAACCGTGTCTGCAAATGCAGCTTGTATGTCCTGCACAGGTGTCTCCCAGCGACTATAAAGCTTGAGTTCGATCGTCCTGTTCTCCTTTCGGGGAACCTGGGGAGGCGCTGGACCTAGCTCGTCCGTCAAAATACGAAGGTGTTGCTTGTCGTTTGGTGACTAGGAACCGATGAGTGATTCGGTAACTGGACGAGAGAGGTGGGAAACGTACGAGAGCCTCTATATGTTGCAAGATCAAGGAGTGAGTGTTGTACAGTTCGTTTAACGTGATGTGGATCATCATGTCCTTCTTGGAGAGAGCCATATACTGGTCCATCTGAAGAGGTGGGGTGAGCATTGGAGTGGCGGGGAGGGGAGGATTGTACCTCGAGAGTGTCGTAAAAGTCGCCGACTTCACAAAGGCTGTTCAGAAATTGGTTGATTCGTGCCTTGTTGTTTTCCACAAATGGATTGAGGGTTGCCATATAAGCCTCTTTGGAGTAGGAAGGTTTGTTTGCCAAGTTTTGAAGCATCTTCGCGATCTGCACACGACACCAACAGATCAACCGAGTCCCGATCGCCGATCGGTGCCACGTACCAGGGTCAACGTCCGTCTCGGGTGCTTCGCCGGAACCCCGTCGACCAACATATACGCCTGCGGCGTGACCACCGCGGGGTTTATAAAGCGGAGGAAGAAAAATCCACCGATAAGCGAGCAAATCGCTATGTCAGTAGCCTCCGGGTATTTTCTCTGCCGTACCCGCATAAAAAGAAATGCCATACAAGAGATTGATGAACGCACTCGTGTCAAACTACGAATTTGTTTGCATATCCAGCGGATCCCATAGGGAACGTCATCCAAACTGTCAATGATAGTAACGAGAAAGCTGTTCGCTATTTCCATCAACATGGTCAACCTGGGTGCTATGATAGCCTGTACATCGGGATTGGCTGCAGCAACTTCTGGGGGTACACCTCGGGGAAGATTCTCTGGAAGAGAGCCAGTCTCCTCTTCAATCTGGTTGATCGTCTGCTCATATACCTAAGCGGATACAAAAGTATGTGAGACGCAGTAAACGATGAACAAAGATATGGTCAACCGACCTTCACGGGGTTGATCTCCAAGTTCAGCTCCTTATGCTCGATCAGGCTGTTGATGCGCTCGGCAAGAACACTCTTGAGATAACTCTGGCCTGGTCCACGACGTGTATAGGTTGTCATCATACGGGAGACGGGGGTATTGGCGCGCAATAAAGATCCAAACTCTGTTGCGGTATCGAACTGTGCAGACAGCACAGATTGAAACATGGTCAAAAGAAGATGCTCTTCCCTGCTCTCGTATTGGTTGCCATAAAGTGTGAACATGACGGTTTGAAGGAGGGTGTCGATTTCGGTCAGGCTAACGAGGCGACAGAGCGCAGCGATATGCCGCGGCTCTGACTGGAGGAGGAAGAAAAGGTTACAGTATTGTTGAAGTTTGCGCTCATCCGGAAAGTGACCTTCAGTAGGATCCACTTCTTCGAAATGTTTCTCGACTTCACGTTGCTGAAATGTGGTCGAGCCGTAAATACTGGGCCAACAGAGGAGCAAAAAAGAAACGCACTTCATCAAGAGCCATACGATTCTGGATAAGCAGAGCTATCCTCTGATCGAGGTAGCGTACATCACGTTCCAAGACGAAGTTCTTCTTGGACTGCGTTGAGATACGAGCCTTGAGATCTCGCAAACGCTTTTGCGCTAAAGGTGGCATTTAAAACTGCCTTTGGAGGGAAAAAAAATAGCGTTTGAGCATATACGGACCTCTAGCCAAGTCATCCTCAACCTCCACATCTTGTTCGGCGGCCATGCTGAACAAGGCAGTCACACTATATCTATTAGTGTTCCTGTTCGTGAGACGTCGAGATGACATCGTCGCAGGAGACGATGGGGAATCGGAATAGGAAGACATTGGAGACGGATAGGATGTGAAAGCGTGTCAATGGGTAAGGTGCTATCTTTGGGTCGAACGAGAGCGGTCAATCAAGTATTGTTGTTTCTATGGGACGGGAATGGTGAACGGAGCGACACCAGCGCTAGACGGTGGAAGAACTACAGCCAAGTGGAATAGGGAGGGGAGAGCGGGGGAAGGGGATGAAAGGTATTGAAAGCGAGGAGTGGCGAAATGCAAACGATACAGAGCGAACGAAACATCCGGCCGAGTTAACGGCATCCCTCGCCGTTCTCCCGCCGTTTTACCTCTTTTGGAATGAAAACGGTCCTCGGGCCCGTTTACCTCCGACCGAGCCTCATCGTCGGATAAGATACCCAACAACCCACCAATCACGACACGCTTCCGCAGATCTCCTACTGAGACATTTACATGAAGAACATGATCAAACTTGGTTGATTTTGCAGTGCTCTATGGCTCGCAAGTTACCGTGCACCGCCAACGAACAATACAACTGGTTGATGTGCCGCCCCGCCGTTGATCGAATGGCTCAAGCGCCCCTCTACCCTCTTGCCATTGCCAGAAAGATGGTTTTCGATTTCCAGAATGATGTGGCTGTAACCAACGTCATGTAGCCGGAGATAACAAGGATCGTACAGTATACGGGAGTTACGACAACATAGTCACTTATGCGGACACGAGGGATCGGCGTTCTGTCATCCGTAGTAGGGAGAAGCATGCAATGCATGTACTGTATGTGGTGGCAACTTTGCAATACCGAAATAACATCGCGATACCACACCCAGGTATTAACCCCTCGATCGATATGGCCTCAAGTCTTCCTGGAAGAACTCTCTAGTTTCGAGTCGTTTACTCCCGTCCATAGATTCATACTCGACCTCATATTTGAAGTTGTTCCCTGTAATCTAATTGATAACTCTGTCAGCCAAACCTTACGATGTCGTGTGGTGAGATAATCACCATGTTGGCGAGATGCACAATGCCGACGATCATCCCTACGACCCAGGTGTCGGCAGCGACGTGGACACGGACTTTTTGCCTCTGAAAGAATTTTGAGAACATCAATCCAAAATGGCAAGTTTCAACGATGAAAGAAACGAACCTTTTGCTGCACAGAGAAGAATCGAATCAATGGAAGTTCGACGTCAGGGGAAGAACTACTTACATATTGTACCGTCGGTGACAGGTTCGGGTTCAGACCATGATTCGGTGCTGGGAATGCAGGGTACGAAGGCGGGTAATGACTACCCTGCGAGGGGTCAGGTGCTGAGAACTGAGGGTATCCAGGAGGCGGAGGAGGATAACTCATTGAAGAGTTAGGCTGCAAGTTGGGGTGGTTATGATTGTACGGCGGGGGTCCGTGTAGATTACAGGGAGGGGAATGCTCATGACCAACCAAGAGCTCCGCTATTTAAGGTCACGGATCGCAGAGTCCCGAAAAGAGGTTGCACCCGAGAGTTGTAAGGGTAAACCTCTTTTGTCCTATCAACAAGGCCTAGAATTCCAACCCGAGATGGGGGGAGCAGGACTTGTCAGGATTCCCCAGCATGGCAATTGCATCATCGACACTAAAACGATAGATCATTCAATATGGGCGCGACGTCAACGCGGCATCACGTTGATGTGTGGTCGGTTCAACGAGAGTGCCGAGGCTGACGCAATGATGCAACGATGGCTCGAATGAGCCGTGTCATTGTTCGAAAGATCACAGAACCATAACCAGATTGCGCACTGTATTGACCACGCGTAGAGGGCATGGCGAGAAACAACGTGATAAGCTGGTCAGGATCGTATTGGTGGCAGCCGCATACACTTGTAAACGAGTGTGTCACGGTGAAGAAGGAAAGGAAACCATATTCCGATAGCCCGGCTTTCTCTCACGGCGGCTGGTACGAGGTGCCACACCTCAACTCACTCAGCGCTGCCACCGATGTTATAGAAATTTGTTTCCCCCCCCTCCCCCCACCTCACACCGAATCTATCACATTGGACCCTGGAGGAACCAATACTGCAAGATGACGAACCAGCTGTCCATCCCCTTCAAGAGAACCTACGCTATCCCTTTGACAGACACCGTATACAGCCACATCCGTTCCAAGAACCACAGTGTTCACCCCGAAGCGTTTAAATGGGACCTGAATAAATGGGAAGAGTTGCGTAAGGCGGTGGCGAACTCTTCGGTTCACGTTGATCAAGTTGAGGCGATCCTTGTGTGAGTTGTTAATCAGTACAATTTCGTCGACTCCTTGGGTCATCCACATTGCAGGTATCATGCACAGCTCGCGTTTATTCTCACGAAGTTGCCGCCAGACGTATGGAAGCCATGGCCTTTTTTATGACCTCCGCTTGACGCCATCCTAGGTATCACTAGACATACCCTACGCGCCAGCCTTTTCTCCAGATGAAATCCCCGTGTCCCTACCCAATCTCCACTTCGAGCGGTGTTGTCTGCTATTCAACCTAGTTTCTCTCTACTCACAGCTGGGTCTTGCTGAGGACCGCACTACTCAGGACGGTGTGAAACGAGCGAGCGCGTTTTATCAGGTGAGGCCCAAACTAGGCAGCCTCAAAAGAAGACTGTCGTTGATATCGTATCTGTTAAGAGCTCTGCTGGGACCCTCTCGTACCTGAAGACATCCGCATGGAATAAACTGAAGGCCTCCCTTTCCGATGAAGACGGGCTCCCTTTGGACTTGTCAGAACCATTTCTCAGCGCCACGGAGTCGCTCATGCTGGCGCAGGCACAGGAGTGTGTATGGCAATGGGCGGTCATGGGTATGATCATGGGATTGGTCCTTATCGGACTAGCCTGACCTCCAAGTCTAGGTCGCAGTTCGAACGGAACGATAGCAAAGTTGGCAGCTCAGGTCGGTCATCACACCTTCTTTGCCGCGCGCTCCTTAATAGTCCTCCAGGTCTCCACGCTTTACGACAATGCCCGATCGGTAATTCGTAATGCCGTTACACCGATCTGGAGCGCATTGCCATCGGTGAGCACGTCCCATACAATTCCCTTTCCCTTCCCCAGCTCAGCAGACTTCCTACAGGAGTGGACTGTCCACATCGAAGTCAAGTGCCTCCATTTCAGCGCGGCAGCGCAGTATCGCAAGTCAATCGATGACACGGAACACAACAAGTCAGCGTCGTGGCTGTATACTTCAGATTTATGATTGACCCCTGACCTTCTAGGTACGGTCACGAAGTCGCACGTCTAGCCTTCGCACAGACCACGGCGAAAAGCGCCTTTGACAAGGCACGTCGTGGGGCGTCCAAGTCAGTCATGGAAGATGTCAAGGCATGCCATCATGTCCCCTTTCTAATTATTTGTCTGACTCTACTCTCACAGTCGCTCCTGGAGATCCTGGACTCAAACCTCACTCGCGCCCAGCGAGATAACGATTTGATTTATCACCAGGATGTTCCTTCCGTCTCTTCTCTCCCGGTCATACAACCGGTATCAATGGTTTCGAGCACCGTGCCTCCAGGTCTCCTCGAACCTAGAAAAACCTTGGGAAGCGGTAATTTGATATTTGGGGAGCTCATCGGCTTGGGCGCGCAGACTGCGATAGGTCGGTGGCGAATCCTAATTGTCTTCACCCAGTTTAACCACTTTTGCAGAAATTTATAATGACAGGAGGAGCACGGCGATCAAAGAATACATCAAAGACAGGGCACAGCAGCTGAATGATGTTTATGCGCAGTGAGTCACGACATCGTGGGATGTGAATTGGGGTTCATTTAACTGCTCCAGGCAGTTGCAGGTTCTCAAGCTTCCTGCCTCATTGGACGCCTTAGATAAACCTATTGGCATTCCCCCCAGTCTACTAAATAAAGCGGAAGAGGTCCGGTTGGAGAATGGACCTGAACGCGCTGAGAAATTATTGGAAGATGTCCAGACGTTGGCGCGCCGTGCACAGACCATCCTGACAGAGGTAGGCGCTAAACGTCGTCATAATTGATTGTGTTCTCATACTTTTTTCAGTCCCTAGATATCCTAGATCAAGAAGCTTCGGAGGATGAGCAATTCCGCAGAAGCGCACCAACCCAACGGTTAGCCTCCCATCAAGCGAACGAACAATTAACATCAAAGGCTGAGCGCTACAGCAACATCCTTAACCAGGCTGCTGAGAGCGATTCCGTCATCAGACAAAGATGGGAGGAATGGGAAAAATGCATTGTTCAACTTACCTGGGACGAAGTATGTAGCTCTTTGTGACATGTGCCCACGTTTCGGTCCTAACCTACCACTCTAGGCTAAGCTTGAGGCCGCCGTACCTTCGTCTACCGTTGTTTGGTCAAGTCCCCATCGATCAGCGATCGGTGAAACACAGACGCATGCACGTGCACTTCGCGTTCTTTTGGAACAGCTTGATGATCTTGTTCGCGAGCGTAGCCAACTTGTTTCGCGGGCACGACGCCTCGTGGATGCAGATGACATCAGCCCACGCATCGTAAAGGAAGCTGCTGGCTTGGAAAGGTGGGCCGAGGTTCAGCCATCCATGTTCGAAGACACCTTGGATCAGGAGCTAGCTAAGTACGACAAGTTCCGGCATGATATAGAAGAAGGCAGCGTCAGGCAAGCGGAGCTACTTGATAATGTTAAGGGAAGCCTCCTATCGGCCGGGGTTCATTTCCGACCTCATTCTAACCGTTATTCTTCTTTAGACCCGGATGGATTCGTTCATTTCATCTCGGAGGGAAGATCCGTCCGTAAGGGACCGAGAACACGCATTGCAGTCACTAGACCTATCCTATCATAAGTACAAAGAAATTACCCGACATCTTGACGAGGGGATCCAGGTACCTTTTCTTAGACTCCTCTTCTCAGTGTTATTAATGGCTACTGTATTTCACCAGTTTTATAACGATCTAACTGCGATGCTGATACAGTTCAGAGAGACTTGCATCGAATGGGCCATGGGTCGACGTTCCGAGTTGAAGTGATTTCTTATTTTTATTTTTTGTGTGCCTTTTGATTGATCGGCTGTGAAATTAGTTCAATTACCAGTTCAATGAAGGATCTTGTAATAGAAGCTGATACATCAACGAGGCCCACAGACTCCTTATCTCCACGTTCTCACGTCGAACCTGGCCCAGGTCGCGGAGCCGCAGATTCCACCTCGCCCAGCGTGCGCTTATCGCACTCTGGCCGCCATATTGCACCAGACCTCCCGCCCCCTGATTCTAATCAGTGGCAGGTGATGGAAATGCCGCCACGACCACGACCACGACCACGACTAACGAGTGATCGAACTGGTAAGCAAAAAAAGAAACAAACGTAGAGGATCCATTGGCATCAGCACGCACGCACGTTTCCCATGTCATCCATGTCATTGTCATACTGTGTTGTATAACCGAGATGAAATTGTTTACCCGACGCGACGTCTAATCGTTTGTCTGCACACGCACACGCGTCCATCCCTTTTTGAGGGAAGAAGGGTGGCGAGATTACTTGCAATCAATTCCAATCTTCTTTTGATGGAGAAAGTGCGCTCCGCTTACGCGGGCGCCAAATTAGCGAAACTTTGCGGTGCCACGCGGCGGTGACACCGTTTCACCAGGATACCACATCCACCACACCCAAGGAGGGGATCCATCAACGCATCAACTACGCCAACCCTAAACCAAGTACCACAGTCCTAGGAATCCGAGTCTGTATAGCCCTCCACCCAACTCGTTGCATCAACGAGGCGACTTTCGTTATGGCTCCTTCACAGCGCCGCCGCAGCATCGATTCCTCCTCGAGTTCTTCCAATCCCGAGTTTTCTCCGCACCAGTCTCAATCCAAGAAGGGTGAAACCGGGGGGCACTATGTGCAACCAACAGATCTTGTCAACAATGAGTCTCTCCCGCCACCCCCGAGTTACAGTCCACCATCGACCTCGACGGCCCAGCCCCCCGTGCATCAGGTACCACCTTCGGGCTACCGCATTCCTCTAGGAATGCCAGGGCCTCCTTCCTCTACTTCTTTCCCCGGTATCGAAAGGACGCGCGAGGCGCCATTCACGGATGCCAACGGTAAATCGCCCGTGTTTATCGGTTCTGCGCTCATGCAGGATTCCGTGCATCCGTGCAAAATCATACCGTCCGTACAGAGCCATCCGTGTCGTGTTGGGTACGGCGGAGGGGAGATCAGTCATGAAGGACGGTTCGACCTTCTCCCGTTCATACCTGCACTCATGGAGTTCGTCCCAACCTCGAACGGCTTCGTGCCCCATGGGAGACAGCCTGTGAAAGGCGGGTTTGAGCAGGGTGGTGCAGAGTTGTACCATGCAGCTGCTGTAATCGATGGCGTCAAGGTTCCTGGAAAGACCGGCGTTCATTTGGTACGTCCGCGTTCCTTTGGACCAATTGTTTTTTTGTTTTTGTTTTTTCCTTTGAATTTGCATGAGCAGATACTCATGATATCTGTCAATGACATAAAACAGGGTGGCTGCAACGTCCCTTACGGCGGACAAGAGCACGTTGTGACAGAAAAGTATGAAATATTGTAGGAACTATTCCTCTCGCAGATTTTGGCCATCGCTTATCGTGGGTCTACTACAGGTGCTGGAAATTCTAGATTGGCCACACTGCGACCGCATGGCAGAGCCGACTAGTCTGACTGTATACAACTGAACAATACATTGGTCTTCGAACGTCCGCATGGCAGTTCTCCAGCAACAACTGCCCCTGATATGATTGAGTCGCTTGAAGCGCGTGTGCGTCATGTGTCTGTGTTCAAGGAACGAACGGAATCCTGCCACTGTGTGTCACCTCGAGGAGTAGCGCAGGCGGAGCACGCAAGGTGCTTCGGATTGTTATCGCTGAAATAACGTAGGGGCGCTGTATGAGGTTTGACACGCTTTTGATTTGGAATTTGGCTTACAGTGTACACACTAAACAAGACCACATAGGAAGAATTTGTTTGTCCTCCCTTATCGTCCTTAGCATGTTGCCAACTTTGAAATTCTCGTTAGAGTTTGAGAATGTGGAGTCAAGTATGTTATGCGGTTCGGCAGCCGCATGCCCCAGCGTATCTGGCTTTTCGTGCTGAAACTTAGACACGTCGTGTGCTGGCGTGAACTTTGTAGAAATGGGGTCTGCCCGTGCCCTCGCGGGCGCGGGCGCTGCAGATGTGGCGACTGACGTATTCGCAGTTCTCTGGGTGACACGAGGTGATCTATCCCCAGTTTCCTCGCTTCCTGTGCAGTAAGCTTCACCCGTTGAGCGTTTCGGTAAAATGAAATCGCCCCAGAAGTTTGTCAAGGTGCCTGTCCTCAGTTGATTGGCTTCCGATACATCCATAGACGTCATCATGGTCTGACGACGATCCTTATCGGTCTCACGTAATTCTTCTTCATCGACTCCGTCAGACTCGTCCTCCTCCGGATCATGTGTAGGAGTCGAGGATGCTGTTCAAATCGATTCAGCAGAGTCACTATACCACATAGGGAGATGCGTTTACATTTATTTTGTAAAGAAGCCAGGCGCCTTTCCGCCGCCAAGGCCCGTTCCTCGCGGGCTCGCTTGCTGATCACGAGGTGTCAAAGAGTGAAGAATGCGAAGCAAGGGGTTGACGCACCTGCCAGCCTTCTTGCGGTATCCAATCCCCGATCCTTTCTTATCCTCATCAGCGTCAAGAGCTTGACCGCTGCCGATGAAAGTGCCGGGGGTGGTAACGCGAGAACCCGCTTTCCGTCGTTTTGCAGTTTGAGCTCCTGTTAACATGGATGGCCCAGGAACTGGCTGTCGACGTCGTCTACGTGCTGCAGGCCGAGCGCGCCTCTGCGCACCTCCACACTGGCGACAAGATGGTGAGTGTGCCGAAGTCATGGACCGAGGAATTTCATTACCATGTACTCGGGGAGGTCGTCTTCTACGAGTCCGCCGGGGACAATTTTGGCAGAGTCGGCAAGTCTCGTCCCTGAAGACCACATCCCTAAGTGCTGCTTAGTCGACTGGGCGGTCGCAGAAAAGTCACTTCATGGTTACCATCGCCGTAGTAGCCCTTTGCTTGAAGAGCTACTACCTCTCTCCGAAGTTGGCTCCAAAGAGCTTGGAAATCGGGCCCGTGGTTCATGTGCTATATGTATGCGTATTTGTGGGCCACACGTAGCAGTCACCGAGATAGCAATCATTTACCTTGATATGAGCGAGCTAATTGATGACTCCTTTGTAAGACCCCTGATCATAATAACGTACTACGCACTTCATGGCATAGTGTCCCTATCAACCAAGATGTTGAGACGAACGAATCGTCACGTCGGCGGAGTACGAGCTCTGGATGTACGCGACACCTACGTTATCCAGGAAGATTCCCAAGAAGAGAGACCTACTTACCGACGGTCTCCCCGTTGTTCCAGTTTCTACCAGCAAAGACGTCGTTGTACTCGTACTGGCATAACCCACTCACAAGTCACATCTTCCCAAAATCCACGAAGTCCAATGGCCCCGACATACCTCTTCCAAACTGTTGACTACGAACCCGTGTGCTTTCATAATTGGTCTAACCTGTGCAGCTAACGCGCGCAACAGCTGACGCGCTCGCTCCTGTTCGTGCGGATCAGGCATGGAGAGCGCGGTGATGAAATTGACATGGGGGTTGGGGTTTGTCTCATTCTCATTGAGCCTCAGATGGACCATAGGTGTGTTCGGAGGCGATCAAGACGCGTGAATGTTGTGTTCTTCGGCCGGTCAAGGACTCGGTGGCTCGGCTGGAGGGAGGGAAATGACTGACGACGCGGTGTCTTCCATAAATCTTATCTAATCGCGCTCCCCCCACCATAATTTCCGCTCATGCCGCCACCGCCACCGCCGCCGTCCCTCTCCGATAGCATATAACCTCCCAGGGTTCTGTCCCGTCCCGATAAGAGGATAAACCAACCCTCACAATGAAAATCGCTGTTCTCACCTCGGGGGGCGACAGCGCCGGCATGAACGCCGTCGTGCGCGCCGTCGTCAAAGCTGGCATTCTCAAGTACGTCCTCCTCCTCTTATCATTCCTCTTTCCCGAGATAGGGGAGAGGGGGAAGGCTGGCCTTAATAAATAAAAAAATACATACACCAACAGAGGATGTGAGACTTGGATCGTCCGAGAAGGATACGAAGGCCTCGTCCGCGGGAACGTAGACGCTGAGGCCCCTAGTGCGCCCGAGCTCTCGACGACGCTCGATGTCGAGATCCGCAATCCTGCGTTTATCAACAACTTACGCTTTGGAGATGGAGCGCTTTTGCGTGATGGGACGGGCGATCACGCTGGCGGGCGGACGCTCAAGGGTCGCTACATCGTGCGCGTTGGATGGGATGATGTGCGCGGTTGGTTTGCTCAGGTATGCCCGCCTTGGGTTCCCTATTTTTCTATAATTCACTGATCGCTGCTCAAATCTGCGTCCTGGTGGGATCGTACGAGAATAGGGTGGTACTCTTATCGGTACCGCACGTTCGCAAGCGTTCCGAACCCCCGAAGGTCGCCTTATCGCAGCATATAACCTTATCAAAGAGGGAATCGATGCACTGGCGGTGTGCGGAGGGGACGGTTCTCTGACGGGAGCAGACGTCTTCAGGTCAGAGTGGCCGACACTAATCCAGACGCTTCGGTCGCAAGGTGCGTTAGCCACTCTAAATACACCCGAGATAACTGCGATCCTTGTTGACCCTGGCCAGACCGTATCACGGACGAACAACTTGCGAACCATGGGCATCTCAGGATCGTGGGACTCGTTGGATCGATAGATAATGATATGTCGATGACCGATCTGACCATCGGCGCCCCAACTGCCATGCACAGAATTTGCGAGGCTATCGACAACATTCATTCTACCGCTATCTCGCACTCGCGCGCATTCGTACTTGAAGTCATGGGGCGACACTGCGGATGGCTGACACTGATGGGTGGTGTCAGGTTTGTCCATCCATGCGTCTGTCGATATTTTAGACTGATTTTACGTGTTTTGCCAAGCTCTGGCGCAGACTTTATATTTATTCCCGAACGTCCGCCCAAGGCAGACCCTTGGGAGGACGAGATGTGTGAAATTATTCAGCGGGTACGACCTTACATGTGAACGACGCAATACCAAACAACTGATCCCAACCCAATTAAGCACCGCGAGATCGGAAAGCGCAAGACCATAGTGATCGTAGCAGAGGGTGCACATGATGCCAGTCTCAACCCTATCCGCGCCGACTACGTTAAAGACGTTCTCACCAATCGCCTCCGCCTTGACACTCGTGTTACGACCCTCGGCCACATTCAGCGAGGCGGTAGACCGTGCGCCTGGGATCGCATTTTGGTCCGATCCTTATCCTCTTGTCCATGTTTGAATGCTTATCCATGCCATTTAGCCGACGCTGCAAGGCTTGGATGCTGTTGATGCACTTCTCGAGGCAACGCCAGACACCCCGTCGTATATGATTGGTATGCAGGAAAATAGGGTGCGTCGTGTGCCACTCGTGGAGGCGGTCAAAATGGTACCTTCAGACTACGTCTGCCCCCGCTATCGTATCTAACTTTTGCTAGACGAAAGGGGTAGCAGAGGCCATTCAAAATCGGGACTTTGACTTGGCGATGTCCCTACGCGATCCAGAGTTCCGAGAGAGTTTGGAAGGTTTCATTGCGACCTCGACATTGGAAGTAAATCCACTTCTTCCACCAGAAAAGGTACAGATTGCGTATCTCAAAGTTGTATGTTGTTCTTAATGACGGTCATTGATAGAGGATACGAGTTGGCATCATGCAGTAAGTGCTTTGCTCGCCCAAGCAGAGCCACGTGCTGACCCATTTCTCAGTATGGGTGCTCCAGCCGGGGGAATGAACGCTGCAACGCGCGCCGCAGTGCGCTACTGTATACGTCAAGGACACAAACCTGTGGCAATTTCGAATGGGTTCAAGGGCTTGCTAGATGACAATGTCTATGAGCTTTCTTGGCTCGGTGTTGACAACTGGACGGTTCGCGGTGGCTCGGAACTTGGTACCAACCGCATACTCCCAGATTTGGATCTCGGCGCGGTTGCGTCGAAGTTCCAGGAGCACCAACTACAGGCCTTACTCATCATCGGTGGCTTTGAGTCATTCCACTCGCTGCTTATCTTGTATGAAGGCAGAAAGTATTATCCGGCGTTCCATATCCCCATGGTCCACATCCCGGCGACCATATCCAACAATGTGCCCATGACCGAGCTTAGCCTTGGCAGCGATACCAGCTTGAACGCACTCGTAGATGCGTGTGATTCAATCAAACAAAGCGCATCGGCGAGTCGGAACCGGGTCTTCGTTGTCGAAACGCAAGGCGGACAGTGTGGTTACATCGCGACGCTGGGAGCCCTCGCAGTGAGCTTTGATCTGACTCCCTCGTAACTACATATTGACACAGGATAGGTTGGCGCAAGCATCGTATATACACCGGAAGTGGGAATCAACCTTGACATCCTGCGCGAGGATGTGACGTGGCTCAAGAAACGATATGGCCTCGATGAGAAAGGGAAAAGCGAAGGGCGCGTCGTGATCAGGTGCGTCGGATGTGACAGACAGTAATCGCTATGTGCGGATTCTCAGCCTTTTAACAGGAACGAAAGAGCATCCGACATCTACACCACAGAAGTAATCACGAAGATTTTCAAGGAGGAAGGTGGCGCACTTTTCGATGCAAGGTCGGCCTCTCTTGGCCACACGTTGCAGGGCGGGATACCATCGCCGCTGGATCGTACATATGGGGTGCGGTTCGCACTGAAGAGCATGGCATTTATCGAGAGGCACCACGAGGTACTAAGAGGAAAGAAGTTTAAAATGCGACAGGCAACCCCTGACAGTGCAGCAGTGATCACGCTGCAGAGCTCTGCGGTGAAGTGGGTGCCTGTTGGAGAGATGCTTGCACATGCGGATATGAAGAATCGACGAGGGAAAGAGGCATGGTGGGCAGGAATCAAGGAACTTGTTGAGAGACTGGTGGCTCGGCCTCAACTGTAATCAGTGTGTAGTGTAGAGTGTGTTGATCAGAGTGAGAATTCAAGCGGAGCCATAAACCGCGACACGACACGAGACTCGCGGCTGCTGACAACCGACCATCTGCTTTGATGCCCTCTCACTCCCAGTTCGCTGCGCCTCTCGCTGGCATGCCTCGTCCCCCTCTTCCCGTAGACCACCTCAATCCTCATATCAAGTCCCGTCAGTGTCCTTTTTCTTCTCACTCTCCGACCTCACCTCACCCTCGCCTCAGTTGATGTTTCCAACTTGCCTGCGGTCAAGTTTCAAGAAATTATACGCGAGGGACAGTCAACGATCGTGCGTCCATTACCTTCCTGTTCGCGAATATTCTCTCAACCTTTTTTTTGCAACCCGTGTAGGTGGCACGTATGAAAGTTCCGACTGTGTGTCCAATCAACGTTCTCTTTGTTTTGTTTTTTTCACTGACCTCCCTGTGCCCCTGTAGCCTGCAGGTCACGCGTTCATCCTCCGACGCCTTGATACCGGCGCGATCAGTCTGACAACCATGTTTCGCGCTGCGTTCCCAACTGCTAGTGATGAATCGGAGAGGATAGAGGCCAATTGGGTAAAGGCCAACTTTGACAACTCCGGGGGAAACCGTGGTGGCAAGGCGCGTTTTGCTGGCACATGGGTCACAGCCGACGTTGCGATCGGCATGGCCAGGGACTACTCACTCGAAAAGATACTCCCACCACTGACGGATGCGAAGCCAGATCCAAATACCGAGTATCGTAAATCATCGCGCGCACAACAGCTGCAGCAGCAGACGCCAGACAAGGAACTGCCTCCACCGAAACAATTACCCACTCCATCTCCGTCCATGTCCATGTCCACACCTAACCCTCCGAAGCGCCGACGGGAGGCTTCTCCGGCTCCTGCCAAGTCACCCTCCGTTGCTACCAGTTCACCTACAAAGTCTCCTCTCGGACCGGCGGGGACCCGTCGCTCCCAGCGCACGACGAGTCCCGCACCCTCCCCTACTCCCAAGCTTGCTAGTCCGAAAGTAGCCAGTACGTTGAAATCGCCGAAAGTGCTTCGCTCTCCTGTTAGGGCTCGCAGATTGGAGGTGGTCACTCCTGCAGGGTCAGACGAGACTGCCGTCGATGATGACGTTCCGGAGGTGCGGGGGCCAGATGCCACCGAGGACATTCGAGAACAGAAGGAGATGATCGAGGGATTCAAGGCGCAAAGAGAAGCGAAGTTGCGGGCGCAGGCGGCTAGTGATGCGGATGAAGTCATGGACGAGGGGGAGAGGAAGCGTGACCGGGAAGAAGAAGCTTCTCTGCAGTTCGATTTCAGGGAGCCCGAAGCACAGGAACGAAAGATTGCCACGAATAGGCGCATCGCTCGCTTGCCGGAGATGACGCCAGAACGGAGGTCATTTGCATGGGGTATTGCTGCGTTCGCAGCCGCAGCCGGTGCCATGTGAGTGGTCTTGACGATTTTGATGCTTGTGATGGCTGACTTCTGTATAGGGTATATGTGCCAACTCCGTGGTTCTGATCTGTCTTCTGCCTTCCTTCTGTTCCTCCCCTACGTGCTACGTTATTTATCTCCTTTTTTGCTGCCCTTGTTCCAACTGCGAGTCTAATAGGTAGGCCATGGAATCGTCTTATGTTTCTTGTGTCATCGGTTACTCTTTATCATACTCTGTGTGCCTCGATATTTGTCTTTTCTATAGTCACGAGCATGAGCATGGTGTTTTTTTTTGTAGTCACTACAAAGGCTTACATGATGAATGACGTTGTCGGCCATCAAATAGTTTTTTTTTTCTTTATCTGCGTTTTTCCTCCCATTCTCTATGTATTTACTACTACGTGTCGGGGGGGGGGGAACGGTAACAGAACTCAAATCACGAGAAAACATATTACTGTCATTTCCAAATGTCAACTTCTGACCATACATGAAACATTCCTATTCTCTTTCTATGGAGAGCACACCATCAGACCATCTTGATAAAGACCAACTACATACAACACTCCTGTTTTTGAATCCTTCAGCCCCGTCGACGAGGACGAAAACTCGCTCCCATCGCTCTGATACAACGTGTGCAACTCATAACCGGGCACTCGTGGGACCTTGCGCGAAGCAGGAACCGGTGCGCCCACATCCCAAGCGTCCGTCTCAGCTCCCGCTCCCGTCCCTGCATTGGAGGTCATAGGAGCGGGTGTGATGGACACGACCCAGCTGGGAGCACGAGCACCCGTACGATTAGCCGCGACGGCAACGAGCGCTGGGAAGTAGGGATGACCGGCGACGATGAGCGAGCCCCGCTCGTCGTACATGATATTATCAGGTGCGAACGGCGTCTGCACGCGCGCACGAAGTGATAGTGCCTGTGTGGTGATGTCCCGCGCATAAAAGAGGATTTCGCCGAGCGTGGTGGACGCTATCGCTACTTTAGTGCCGTCGGGTGAGATCGCGACGCCATTTGGGAAGGGAATACGAGATGCGACGACTTGGGTTTGGGTTTGGGTTTGGAGTTGGGTGGGGTCTGGTGGTGGGGATATGGTGGTATCGACTACTGTGTCTGTCAGGTTGACGTGGGTGACCCATGCGAGTGGGAGAGCGAGGATCGACTCGGCGATGGGCAACGTCTTTCCAAGCACGCCGGGGAGGCGTCTCGTGAAGCGGTGGTCGTGCGTGAGATAGAATGAGGTCGGGCTCGTCAGCGCGAGCGCGTTGGGTGATACGAGTTCCGGGCTGGAGATAGTGCGTACCCACTTTGCGTGGTTGGGCTCATGCCAGGAGAGTGTGAACTGCTCGATCGTGCTGTTATATCGCGCGTGGTTCACCACGAAGAGGTTGGAATGGGGCTGGTTGGGCTGTGAAGGGTAAATGTCGAGTCCTAAGGGGTGAAAATCGTGCGATTCAGGATATCCTTCCAGTGTAATACGCTGCGGTTGTGTCGGAGCGCTAACGGCATCTCCGCCGATGTTGTAGAACCAGAGTGCTCCACGGGAAGACGGGTCGCTTAAGGGACCCATGACGGTATTCCATGCTTTACGGCTGGGGTCACAGCTGAGCAGCAGGACCTTGTCGACTACCGCGCCGCCATTGTCAACTTTCTCCCAAAAGACGGCATCCTCGCAGTTATTCATGTCGTTGGATGGCGTGTCTCTGATAATCGTGCAGTGGTCGCTGTGTGAACCCTCCGCATAGTAGCCATACGGAAGGTCAGGGGTTGGAATAAGTATGTTTCGAGAAGTTCGGCCATTCCGCCATATGACGAAGCCCTGGATGATTAAGGCAGGTCAGAATGAGTCTGATCAAGGCGCATTTATACACACCAGGAACACTGTGACAATTGCCCAGGATAATGAGGACTTCATGATAGTGGATTCGGAACAAAGTCGCGCGGGAAACAATCGTAAGCGAACGTAAGCGAACGCCACCCCGATCACAGATATCGTCATTATTTGATGGACACCTTTTACTGGTCCAGCAAAAATTCGCCAACTCGAGCCTTCATCAAGCCAGAATCTAATTTCTGGGTTGCCCAAACCTCATTCGCTGATATAGGAGAAGTCGAGATGGAACTCTGCTCATCCCCAATTCCAAATACAAGCCGTGCAGCAGCCCAGGTAGGGAAATTCACCGCCGGTGATGTCGGTGTTGTACTTGAAGAATAGGAAGGGCTTTTGGTACTCCGGCTGCTCTTACTAGTGAGTGTGGTATGGCAGGAATAGCATAAATATACGGGTAGAGACGATGTGGTAACGCCAGCAGGAGAGGGTGCGTCTGTGAAGGAATGGATCGATGTTCGTGCCTTCCATCCTTGAATGGACTGCTGCGTCGGTCTGCAAACATTTCGTAAGTGCTAAACGACTCATACCGCTCCGAAAACCTACAGTTCGCATAGTACACATCGCATCCCTGACTCTCCCTTCGGAGCAAGTTTATCAATAGTCTTGGCAACGGTAGATACTGTTGATGGATAATCCTTCTCCAGCCCAATAATAAAATCTACATCTGTCGTCAGGATGGCTGATGACGGATACGATGATGATGTGTCTACCTTTAGTCAGGTTGCCAATGGTCCGCTCGGAGATTTGAACACTCTGCTTCCCAACTACTAACAGTTGATGCCACCAGACCCAGGCAGTGCACTCCTTCATGCTAATATCTCTTAGCGGCCGCATTAAGCGAACCTCTCCACTCCACGATGTGGTTCCAGGAGTGTGTTTGACAAAATGTGGGATCCATTCTTCCTGTATTGCTTGCGGTACCACAAAGCCTCCTCCTTGAGATATCGAAGAGATCAGGGATATCGACAAAGAAGTAAGAGACGTGCCCAGGACTAGATGAGAAGCACCGATAGAATAGGCAGTGTATAACAATAGCAATCTCGTCAGGGTTGATAGAGTAGATAGAGTAGCCGTAGGGGTGGGCAAGGCGCGAAGGTGGGCCTTCAAAGCGGCAACTGGCTCGGAATCTGATGAGCACATTTCAACGATTTTGGACAGTTCCTTCAAAAACCCAATTAGACGAACCTTCATCTTTCAGGTCAACGGGTATTTCCGCGAGACTGGAAGTCACGCCGCCAGAAACTCGTTCCCACCAGCTTCGATCGAATGCGTCTTG
Source organism: Russula lepida (assembly GCA_003316425.1). Taxonomy (NCBI): domain Eukaryota; kingdom Fungi; phylum Basidiomycota; class Agaricomycetes; order Russulales; family Russulaceae; genus Russula; species Russula lepida. The sequence goes on from QFEZ01001723.1 coordinate 39,981, forward strand.
TATGCGCACCGGAATAAACTCGTATCCATCGTACCGCGCGACAGCTTCGCGAATCTGCGCTGTGCGGTCGTTTGTCTGGTGCGGCTATAAGAGAACGGGGGAAAGCGAATAAGAGAAAATTGGACTCGCCTCAGGAAAGACATCAGACATCTCTACGTAGCAGACGTGGATCTTCTTCCAGACCCTGTTCCTGCGAGGGTGTTCCTTCCCACCCTTTTGCTCGGAGTTTCCCACGTTTGCGCAGTATACTCGATGAACGACGTCAAGGAGGACGGAGGAGCCCAGTCCGCCAGAGAATCCTATGAGCAGACCACCAGGCGGCTTGAGTGCACCTCGCCGGCGTGGTCCAGTGGACACATGATTGATGTGAGGTTCGAGCGCTTGACGAAACTTGGTAGTTATGAGTGGCGTGAAACAGTCTCTGTAAATAGCTCTCTTTATTATGGATGATCGACCCGCAGAAGATGCGAGATATCTCACCTGCAGTAGACTGAATGGCGGATCACCAAGTTCCCAGGATTAGTTTTACACTTGACGCAGATTCTTGATCTGAATTTGGGCTTTTCTTTGAACCAACTATTTCAACGATGTGGTTGAGATGCACTGGATGAGTAACTCACTGGGCATAAGGGCCTCTCCCGTCTCTGCAGCAGGGTTTCCGCATAACTCTGACATGGGGTGCTTTGTGTCAGTCCGACAGCCTCAGAAAATGGCCAAATCAACGGTCCGCCTGAGCCGGTCTCTTACTTCATTACTGCCAGGACTAGAATCTCAACTTGAACAGGCACATCAACACCCTCAGTCCCCTTATATCCTGAGCGACCTCATAGTATGGAAATGCGTCACTCTGTAGGACATCTCCAATTCGTACCGTGACTACGTATCTGGGTCTCAGGCTTGCCGCCCTGTTCCTTTCTGTCTACGATCCCGTCAAGGCTGCGACACCAGAAGTCGCGATGGAGACACTGATCTGTTCGCGTTCCTCACTCCTACTGGTGTATAAAAGGCATGACTCTCGTCCCCAATGTTCATATCTCTCTTATTCTCTCTTTAAACCACAAGCTCTATCGACTAGGCCGCGTTCTTTCTTTCTTTTTTTTTTTTTTACTTCTCTTCACGCTGAGCATTTTTAATATCCCACGAGCTTGCTCGAGAATTGCCCACTGACACTACTACTTACCACTTCTTTCGCCTTACCGTACTATCTGCAAGTCTTACATATGAATTTCCTGTCTGGCTTTGTCTCTCTTGCTATCCTCGTCGCTGCGAGTCAGGTAGTATCATCCGTTCCCATCACTCGGAGGGATGTGGATGAGTCCCTGATTCCTCAATTCGGTATATCTCCTGGTGTTAACCCAACTGGCACGTTCCCGCCCAATTAGGAGTCGTTTTCAGTGGCTGATGCATCCTTACACAGGTACCGGTGATTGTGATGGCGTGAACGGGGCCAACGGACAACCCGTCAAGATCCCATGCTCCTGCCCTCCGGATCGTGCGACCTTCGTTCAGGTAAGGACAAACACAACCATCCTTCGCGCGTCTCGCTCGACATAATTCTCATCGTAACGTTGACATATCCAGAGTCTGAACGCCAATGTCGCGGCGGGCCATGTCGTCAATAACCCGTCGGTTCCTATCTCCTTTCCCGTAGATAACTCTACGGCATCCCAACTCGCCCGCATTAACGCGGCGGCGGTGACGCTGCAAAACCTCAATGGGACAGGACAGGGTTGCCCAGTCGCCTCTACGACGTTCCAGACACAAGCAGCTGCGATCAACGGCCCCCAGGTCGCTGGGGCCATCCTAATGCCACGCCAGTCGACACCCACGTTACCCTCGATCAACGGCCCCAAGGTCATTAATTCAGCCCTACAGTCACTTGAATCAGCGAAACCGGTACCCACGTTCGGCCGCATCCACCCTCTTGTGGACATTCTCAAGCCACGCGAAGTGGCACCAGCACCAGCACCGACACCAGGGATCGGCATCACTGGCCCTCGGGTCATCGAGGATATCCTAAAGCCACGCGACTCGTCGCCATCACCATCAGCAACTCGCGAGATCATCCTCACTGGCCCTCCGGTCATTAAGAACCTTAAGCCACGCGAAGCAGCGCCATCGTCATTACCGATATCCTCTATCAACATACCTGGCCCCGAGGTCGTTGGGTCAGCCCTAACGTCATTTGAATCAGCTTTATCACCCGCACCGACCCCCACGTTACCCTCGATCAACTTTTCCGGCCCTGAGGTCGTTGGGTCAGCCCTAGGATCATTTGAATCAGCGTTATCACCCGCACCGACACCCACGCTCCGCCGCATTCGCCCTCTTGAGGCCATTCTCAAGCCACGCGAAGCGGCGCCATCACCATCAGCAACTCGCGAGATCATCCTCACTGGCCCTCCGGTCATTGACAACCTAAAGCCACGCGAAGCAGCGCCATCATTATCTCCGATACCCTCTATCAACTTACCTGGCCCCGAGGTCGTTGGGTCAGCCCTAGGGTCATTTGAATCAGCGTTATCACCCGCACCGACACCCACGTTCCGCCCCATTCGCCCCCTTGAGGACATCCTCAAGGCACGCGAAGCGGCGCCATCACCATCAGCAACTCGTGAGATCATCCTCACTGGCCCTCCGGTCATTGAGAACCTAAAGCCACGCGGCTCATCGTCGCCATCACCAACTCCCGAGATTATCCTCACTGGCCCTCCGATCATTGTGGACTGACTGACATCCTGTGAGAAGAAAGGAAAAGGCGAATAGGCCTTCTCGGACTGTTTGTAATTGTGGTAGTAACTTATTAATAAGACCTCTGTTAGCCCTAATCTGTCAACCCCCAATCAATGTTGATTTTGGGCTTTTGAAAATACGTTTACTCCCCTCCCCCCTTCTTTTTTCAAGATGCGACCAACGAATCCGAAGTTTTCCCAGGCCTGTGAAACTGGCTGAGACCGCTGATGCGTGGATGAGTCACTTAATCACCATATCATTCCCGGGGCGACCCCCGCGCCGGCCGTAATACGCTCCCGTTTGAACCGATTCAGGCATGATGTTATCGTATGCTGGGTATCAAGGAGGAAGACTGCGCGCAAGATGGCCCAGGCACATCCGGCTATCAGGCATGCCATGACCACAGGGCGCCCAAGGTCTACGAGAAAAAATGCCGAGCTGTCAAGTGTCCGAGTCGTTGACACTAGCAACTCTGATTGCAAGTGCCGGTTGCAGGAGGGTGCTGTAGGGATTGACAGAATCTGGGAACGCCAAAGCTGTCCACGGTGTTCCTCAACAGACTTCTAAAGTATTGTTGCTGTCCAAGCCAGTCTCTTGTCGTCTCCAAGCGACCGGCACCGCATCGGCGTACCCACTACCCCAGCTAGGGCTGCTCGGTGTAAATTTCAATAGATCTTCAGGGGTCGGAACGGTCGTGTCTGCACAGCACCTCATTGCACGTCCTCAGCCACGATAGTGCTGGGCTTGAGATCCTTGATTCCGTGCCTTGAACGTTTCTTTGGCGATGTGAGATATAAATTTCTCATCCATCAATGATGCTTTGTGGCATAGGTTCATCACGGATTCTAAGAAGTTGGAAGCCGCCCAAATGGGGCTTTACCATCAAAGAAACGTAGTTTGGTAAAAGGGCCTTGATCCGATCTATAACTTCCCAGCGACCTTCCTGTGATACTTCCGGTCGACTTTCTCACAAGAATCCTTTAGCGCCTTTGCGAGGTACTCAAAGTCAGAGATCTAAGGCTCGATAAGTACAAGTGTGGTCACGGTGCATGCCCTAGTAATTACCTCGTTCCAAACCTGCGCACACACCCTCACCCACCATTTCTCGTTGTGTTGAAAAATTGTCGCGGACACTCGCCACCCTTCAAGTAGGTTACGAACTATTGTGAGCGTTGTGCCGTTGTTAGGGGTACTCGGCGCCAATGGGAGTTCAACGTTAGTCATATTGAGTGTAAACTCCCCTGTCGGGTCCAGCAGTGATGTTCCGAGCAGCCGAGAGAGCAGTTTACCACCAGCGAGTGCGAGCGAGTGGCAATAACCATGAATCTTCTGCTCCCCGCCGAGCCACTGACGGAAGTCCAGGGCTGCCAATATCAAGACTAGAACATGATGTGCGCATGCAGGAAACCATACCAGGCTGAACGCTCAGATATTTTGAGTAGTCAGTGAGTGCTGTCCCTGCAACAACCGTTAAGACCAATCTCTCTGATGTGTACGTGCGAGCACCCACACTCGAACATCGTTACAAAGTGAGATTCTTCAAGTCCTTCTTGCTCCTCCGGAGATACATAAGCGTCAGAGGTCGGGAAAGAGGATCGAATGAGGTGCAAATTTCTAGATTATCTTTAGTCAAACTGTGATTAATTTCCAGCGTCCAAAATATACCGTTTCGGCACATAGAGGATACCACATGGACGACAGGCATAAAACCACTTGTAACAGTTCTGGAAAGGCCTCGATTCAGAGCGTTCGTGGAGCGTTCGGAAGGATATGGGCCCACAGATACCCAAAAGTCCGGATCGGCTTCGCTCAGGTTGATGTTGGGCTCCTGCCCGATACTATGTGCAGCGTCTACGATGGTCAAAATGCCCCTCTCACGACAGAGAGCGACCATTTCTTTCCAAGGAAGATAAACGCCCGGGACGGAGGCGATGGCATTGATGACGGCGACAATCTTCAACTTCATTCCGTTGCCGACTTTGCGCTGAGATATCTGCAATTCTGCTTTCAACGCATCGAGATGCGCACGGAGAGCTTGCAAGGCAGATTCGCGTGTTGTGGGGAACTTCAGTTCGAAAACAGAGAGAGAAGGGTGAGGTGGCGAATCGGCGATGTACTGCAACGTCCGTTCTACAGAACTATAGGTCGTCGTTGCTATGGGTCAAGTGAGAAGTTGAGGTGTAAACTGACAGATAGGAAGGTGGTCGCCTACCTCCGATGATGATATCCCCCTTATTCCACAGAAGATTTCTGAGGACAGTGCTGAGTCCGTGTGAGCAGCTCGGGACGAAAACAATTTCTTCTGGTCCAGCACCGAGAAATTTGGCCATACGATGTCTAGCAGGACTGAGGTATTCAGTGAGATCTAGTTTAATAAATCTATCGATGTTCCACTCTATAGCTTTGAAAGTAGCCTCAGTAGCAGCTAAAACTGGGTTCGGCACGATGCCATAGGCACCTGAACAAAAACATTAGTGCAAAAACACGACTTCGGCGTGCATGGAGACTAAGAGAGCGGGGCTGACCGCTGTTCATGTTTATATAATCTGCTTCAAAGCCGAAGTATTGTCGCAGATGATGGCCAAATGGTGGTGGAGGCTTTGTGGGCATGGACATCTTATCGAAATGTCGTATTTTATGATTTTTATCGTGCTACTAGTGACTGAGGAGTGGGCAACGATAACGAAAGAGATAAGATAAGATTGGATGCCACATGTCCCCGGGGCTACAGCTAGAGCGGTGTTGTCAGACCCACAGCCATGGCCCGTCTCCAGTGCACAGTGCAAATTTCCCACTTCTTCTCCTTTCATCTCACCGCCATGGCACAGTCATCTAGCCTGAGATACGCAATCCCATTCTTCGTCGTATCCTTCTTCTTTTTGTACTTCTTCTCTTCCGGTTTGCAATACGAGTTGTCGAGTGACAGCCCAAGTATCCTTGTCAAGGGTTCCGGTCAGTCACCATCTTAACTCATTATCCCACTATCGTGTTTTGAAGCCTCAATTCTACTTTGTTCGCGTCATACAGGGTTTCCAGACTTTGGACACTATAGACACGTAGGAACCCTGTCCGCCGAAGAGCTCTCATTAGGTCATTGAATCCCTCCCCTTTCTCCACGGCGAGACAGCTAACACCCCTTATCCCGTAGACGACCCAGATAGACGAGCTATCGTAGTTGGAGATATTCATGGAATGAAGTCTGCCCTGGAGTACGTTATTGAGTTTCTTTGTTCTCATCCGTTAACTGAATCCTTACCTCCCAGTGACTTACTGAATCAAGTGTCTTATGACGGAAAGAAAGATACCCTCATTCATCTTGGTGATATCATCTCAAAGGGCCCCCATGCGGGGTCTCTCTCAGTACTGTCTTTTATGAGCAAACATAATGTCTCTGGAGTACGTGGAAACCACGACCAGAAGGTTATTGAGTGGCGTGCCTGGTTAGACTGGATTCAGGGTTTCGAGTCTGGCGCCGGTTCGCGATGGCTTCTAGAGCTCGAAGAAAAGTGGGAAAAGGGCCGTCAGAATGGACAATTAGAGAATGAGTCGGACACGGAAGCGTGGGTAGACACGGAGATGCGCAAGGGGCACAAGGACCGCAAGTGGTGGTCAAGAATCCCCAAAGGTTGGAAGTTATTTTCTGATCACTATCGAATTGCCAGGTTTGTCCCCTTATTTATCGTTTCGTAATTGGGGTAGTATTTCTTACGAACAGCAAAGGGCGATGTCAAAGTCGGACTACGAATACCTCCTGTCTCTGCCACTTGTGCTTCACTTACCATCCGAGCACACCTTCCTCGTACATGCCGGCCTACTTCCCTATGATCCAACACTTTCCATCACGTCAGAGCGACAGCCACTCTCCCACTGGCCGAGAATCCCTACGCAAGTTCTCAAGGGCTCTATCCCAGCTCTCCGGAATGCACAAGAACTCGCCATCTTAAATGACATCAAGCAGAATACTAATCCATGGGTGGTATTGAATATGCGAAACCTACGGAAGGATAATACGATATCGAGGTTCGTGGTTGTTTGATTCTGAACGTCCCTGCTGAACAGGAAGTGGGCTAAACAGGAAGACCAAGAAGGGTAAAGCATGGGCAGACGTGTGGAATGAAGTCGTTTCTCAATGTCTCGGCTCTGAACGGGTCTCACCGGGCACGGAGAGCCCCCTCCCTTGCTATCCATCTACGGTAGTCTATGGTCACACCGCCTCCCGTGGACTAGACGTCCATCGATGGTCCATGGGTATAGATACTGGATGCGTATGTTGCACCTCCTTATTACCCTGTCCTGTTTCTTATGATTTTCGTCCAGGTCTACGGTCGGAGGCTGACGGCACTTATTTTGGATAATGCGCATTCACACCAGGAAGATGATAACGACCACGATGACGATGATGACTTCAAGTCAAACCAAGGGACCGTTCCTTTCGGTGACAGCGGCCAAGCGAGGCTTTTCAGAGTCAAGTGCCACAAGCACAAGGCGTAGGAGGATTACTGTATTCCGCTTAGTACCTCGGTAGGGCGTGCCGTTCTCTGGGGGATGTTCGTCGCTGGTTTCCATATTGTATTGTACACCACTATTGCAAATTTCACCGTGCTGTAATGTTAAGGGGAATCTTCTGCGAGTGAGGCCACAGAGCGTGAGACGAACCATATTGACATCACCTTCGGTGTTTCGGGTTTACTAGTACCACTTCGCCTCCTTGTTTATTCAACCTTAGCATCCACCGGTGCCAGTGTACGTCCTGCGACAGAACAAGTTCAATGATGTGCAGTCGGAAGCGGTAACACCCGGAAAAGAGGCCCTCGTCCCAAATGTGCAGGCTAGGGACGGTTGTCACGGAGAGAAAATGGCCATGAATCTGTAGCCGATGCTGGTGTCATTATGGGCAGAGCGAGTGGGAAGAGCGAACAACGAAGAGCGAACAACCATGATCAGAACCTTTACTAATGCAATGCAAAACATGCTCATTTGTAAGTACAGAAAAAAACTCATTACGAACAAGATCGATAACTAGTCGAGCAAAGCGAGCTCGACAACGATGAAGGTGATGAAGAAGAGAAGTAATCATAGAACGACATACCAGTTAAAAGGCCATAATATGAAAAGAGATCATAACGAAATGGGAATTCTGGCCATGCAACAAGATGTAAGGGTTTGTGATTTTTGTTAGCAACAATTGAAAATGGTGATTTCCACCCAGTGAAAGGTTATCTACTAATAGTACTATCGTAAACGTACGACTGTACAGTGCAGAAAAGCACGAGAACTTGAAGGTACATGAAACACAAATCCGTTTGAATCCAAATCGTCCATCGACGTATGAGCAGTTAATTCAATTGTTTACCTGCTTCAGATTGCCACGGTCCATCGGGCGCACGTGCCAGGACGGCTGACCCTGCCATCCCCACGTCGGACGTCGGAGTGACGTGTGATGCCCACATGAACGAAGGTGGAAGTCATAAGCCAAGCCCCACGCCGATCAAGGGCAGGGATGGAACGAGGAATTCCCTATCTGTCTTATTTCCATGCCAATATCTCGATAACCAGCTTCCCGTGATGCCAATTGTGTGTGTTTGTATGGTTAGCTCATCCATCGACTTTCTACGTGGTGAATCGGAGGTGAGTATCCTAGAGCAGAAACAAATGTCAGTCACTGGGATGTCCAACGGAGGTTCAAAGACCAACAATCTCATAGGAGCTAGACAGCTGTTAAACTCAGTAAGCAAAAACGTGGCTCGACCATTGGAAGATATCTTACCTGGGGTTGTTGCGGGAACCTATGATTTCTCATGTAGTCGCTAATAGCAATGCTTTCAGTTTCACCCGGTGAGGCTATGAGCCCACATACCGGACGCTCCGAAGAAGCTCCCTGTACGTTAGGGCGTCACCTAAAGCCCTCACGCTTTCGATAAATGCCTGTAAAGTTGACGGCACAGCTAAGATCATTTACAAGCAAAACCAGCTGAACAAGGCTTACCCATCGCAAAGCACCACCTCGCTCAGTCTCCAAAGCCTCCTGTTCATCCCTGCTAGCACTCAAAGAGACCTACAGGGACATTACAGGGTGCATACTCCCATCCGAGAAGATCGTACTTACAACGTCCGCGTAGCTTGCTTTCTGGCGCAAGATTCTCAACCATTCTGGATGTCTCAAGGGCTTGACCACACCGTTTGAGTCATACTACGCGAAATGTGTTAAGGCAAACTCAAAGTGGACGGGAAGAGGAGCTTTGCGTACAAGATAAGGAAGACCTTGAATATGGTTAAGTCATGATCAGGACACTGCAGACATTTGAAGAACGACGAACCAAGAAGGCCACCACTATGGCAAGACTACAGAACACCATTAACATGCTCACATGACAAATCATATAATTGATCTAGCTCACATCAAAAATAGCCGTCAATCGACATTGTCGGGGGAGCGGCTTCACCATGATGTCATGCATAGTCTAAGGAATGAAAGAAACGAGTTAGCAAACAAATACAGCTCTTTATGGTGGCTTACGTTATCGGAGACCAGCCCAGGTGTGTAGGATTCCAGGTATGGATCGCCCTGATAATCCATAGCGCAGATACCTAATGATAATCCATTGGTCACAGGCATTCCATCACGGAGGCACAGTAACGAACATTCTGCTAGTCCACTGGGCTCCTGTCCACTCATGTCCTTGACCTGAAGAGCATGACCGGAGACTAGATAGTGAGTGTACGAAACACTGTCAGTATATATCAGACTGTTAAAGTCGAATCACATACAGTAGAGAACAAGGTGGTCATTAGGCTGAGCATCATAAACTAGTGCCGCCATTGCTTCCCGCTGAATGAAATCTAAGGGTAGGAATGACATCTCACACGGACGACGCACAATATTTTCTGCAGTTGGAAGATCCCATGGGGTCTCGTCAGTCATGACGCGGACATCATCGCGTTCAAAGCCGAGGTTGGCTAGAGGGACTGTCAGAGTTGTTCTCACATCGATCGAGGACACAAAACGGTACCGCGAAGGAAGTTGGCCATGCCATATGCGTCCTCGATGCACTTCTTCAACCCGAAGCCGGGCATTGGATGAAAAGAATAATTGATAGCAATCTAGACAGTGAGAATCAGCGTGCAATGCTCTGTTTCATGTTAACGGTTACATACAATAAGTGCTCTTCGCTTCCCGATGTCCCGGAAAAAGGGCATAGGGACTGGCATTTGTGGTTGCCAGATGTGTTGATTACTCAAGTCGAACTCTTGTGGCGTGGCTGGCCATACGGCTGCAGTAAACGATGGCTTAAGAACGTAAACAAGGTAACAAATGGGGGAAACTAGTACGCGTAAACGGGCCCGAGGGTGACGTGATCACCGTATAAGTGGCCCTGTTGTCTTCAGTCAGGGCTGGCAAAGAAAATTGCATTGAGGAACACTTGCAAGCACGAACCCCCCCTCGAGTCGGATGTGTTCTGCATGTCAGCGGAACCCCGAGGAGGCAAGGCTTCAGTCATAGGTCCCGGGCTCCGCCGACGCCTAAAGCCAAGAGGGTATGGCTCGTTGATTGACTGCACCGAATACAATGCAACGTATTCGGAAGAGAAACTTGGACCCGCGAGAGGTTGCTGGGACGTGTCATAGCCCACTGATATCCCTGGTTGAGCCCAGGGCGACATGGGAACTCGTTGATATGTACCCTCATACGTTGGATGGGGAGGTCCACGCGGGGAAGCATGGAGTGATCTGGAATACCTGCCTCCCAGAGGACCGGGCGCATTCCTAGGCAAAGACACGTTCAGGAAGATAGGCGCTTAAGGCAATTCTGCATCCTACGTACGGCTCTGGAAATTTTGGCGGGGGTCTTAAAAATATGGCCGAGTTAATGGGTGTCATCATGGACGGAGGTAACGTAACCAACCGAAAGTGCCCGGGGACGTTATGAGGATACTGGTCTTGCATGGTACAGTATGGGGCGTGACGTGGCTAGGATGAGTCGAGGGACGGAAAAGCAAATGGTACACCATGGACCAACTACTTTATACGTTATGTGGCTCGAGTCATTTGCTGTCACAGAGCACAGCCAGAAGATGTCGGGACCCTATTCAATGGACCCCACTTTTGGGAGTTCGGTGATTTGCCAGTCCCGGCGTGTTTATTTGATTGATGGTGATGCTGTTCAGACCGGGACCCTGAGAATGGCACAGTACGGGTGGCGTTCCGACAAGACATTCTCGGTCCCACGCAAAGCAGACAGGCTCGACAAGGACGGGTCGGAGAGCTAAAGGTGGCATTTACGCAATCATTCGTTTCATTGGTCGTCGAATCGAGAGCTGTGCGGCACGATTCCAGCAGGGTGCTTGGGTGCAATTTCTCCTTCCTCGCACAGATTCCCCTAACGGCTCACTTCCCCTTCTGGCCCGCTAAACCAGAAGTAAGTCGAAAGGGAAAGCCAGCGAGGGTAAAACATAAGCTGTGATGATGGGCGTGTGTCCCAATTTATACTAATAAGTTTATTAGTCAGGCGATCTGGTGTCATTTCAGCTGAGCCTGAGCCGGAGACCTCCGCGCTCTCTGCAAGAAAAGTGCTTCCCACAAAAACGGTATGTTCTCGCCCTCTAGGCTTGCGCACTGTTTCAATCCTCTAGCAGATGAAAACCTCGTCAAGAAAACCGCCTGAAACCATCGCCAAGCCGATATTGCCGCGTCTTCACTTGCGTCCTGATAGATTCAAAGGGGGCGTCCAGTGATTACGGAGCAATCGTCGCGTCGTCATGCATGTCTCTCCAAATTTTCTGGAACAGCGCAGTGACGGAAGGATTTAAAGTCTTCTCAGACTTTGCCTCTTTCACTCGACTCGTTTGCGGATGCCGCCGAATTTGTCGCCGAGAAGTCAAAAAAGCGGCTGAAAAGTTGCGCGGTGTTGAAGGCGAGGTACAGTCTGGCGAACACGACAGCGTCGGCATTAAGAAGCAAACTAAAGAAGAATTGGAAAGGGCTGACGCGCGCGAAATATTCGAGAAGAGTATGGACACTGTGAAAGACACTGGTTCGGCCGCCATTGGTACAGCCCAATCTGCAGGTCACAAGACTACAGACCTCACGGATCGCTCTCCCACCCGATTGCACGCGGCTGTCTCTACAGTAAGTTTGCAACTGACCAGAAAGAAATACACCTCTCTGACTATTGACTCTTTTAGACGGCGAAACGGGCAAGAGAAGACCCAGAATATCGTCGGTCGCTTGACGCATTTTTCAGTCTTGCGCAGAAATGGCTCAAAGCGACAGGAAATATGCTGCAGCGGCCGCGCAGTCAACGTCTTTGGAGTCTTTTATCGATGGCCCGACGCCAGAGAAGCATCTCATTCGTGCCATACGCTACATGAACCAATTTGTGCAGAGTATGGCCGGAAGCAAGAACCTCGATGATTTGCACTCTGCCCTGCGCATGTGCATTATTGACATTCGCAACGGCACGGAGTTGCAACAGTGGGTTGAAGATTACCTCGCGTTTGCGAAGCACGCGCTCGAACATACTGGCGACGATGACTCGGAAAAGAACATTCGCGAGGATCTATAGTGGCGTTGGATTTTTGAGTTCCAGGAGCGAGTGGAGCAGGATAAGGACTTACAAGCCGTACGCAAGGCACATGCTCAGCTCGGGCGTGACATCGAGGAAGCTCTTGTCGACATAGCAGCAGTTGGCCTCCAAGGTGCAATCAGCGGCAGTGCGGCACATCGTGGTTGTGGATAGATCTTTTCAATGTTTATTTACCGCGCTTTATTGGCATACTCAAGAGCCTTCCCATTCCCCGGTGTGCTCAACGCCTCTTTCGTTGCCCCCTTAATCATGTAGTTGTGCGCTACAGTACGGAATTCGTTGACGAGAAGCATGAATTTGTGCTCGAAGATCTTGATGTATCTTCTATCTCCCTGGGCAAGTTTTCATCCGCAACATCACCGACGTTGAAATTGCCGCACCTACAGGGGGAAGTCGACGACGGCCGTCAGAGCTCTGACGCACATCCACGTAAAGGGTTTGCAGCTCAGACTCAGAACTTTCTTTCTATTACCACGACCTGACCGCGACGGTCGGACCCAGATAATTAACTGGGCTTGCGGAGATTACACTTCCAGCAGAAGGCATTAACGTCGGTATCAAGGTCAGGACAATTCCAAATACGGAAGCAGGACTGGCCGAACGTGCTGAACGGAAAAGGTTCCTACGCATTGACCACGTCGTCGTTCATGTTTCCGAAGACGTCGACGTGCGCGTCACTAAATCACATCACCCGATTCTGCTTACTGTTTTCCGCCCCTTACTCACGGCGCGTCTTCGAAGTGCAATGCAGACGACGTTGAGCTTTAACATTCAGAGAGCGCTCGATGGCGTAGATGAGCTTGTCTAGGACACCGTTGCGCCTGCCGAAGTGTTCCAAACTAAGATGCCGGGCTGGCGCGCGGCCCTGCCTTAGCTTTGGCATGGTGGAAATCGGTCGTCTGCAGCGCATGCAGGGTGGCCTTTCCTTAGGCTGGCACATGACGGGCAGCGGAATCGTTCGTAACGGCGGCGACGCCAGGGTCGCGTTTGATGCTGAGCCACAAGTGCTAGGATCGAAAAAGCATGGACCGAAGGGCACGCTGGCACAACCTTTGAAGGAGCGTGCGTGTGACGCCGGAGTGGATGTCGATGTCGATGTCAGTGCGGAGAGCATTGCTGATGTGAGTAAAGATGCAATTGGGCAAGCAAAGGTGGGTTAAAGAAGGTGTGCACGTTTGAGAAGAAGATAGCCGAGAAGCAGAATGTGGAGGAGAGTATTCCTGGTTGGGAAAGCAGCGCATTTGACGCCGACATCACGGTGTAATAATTGGTCTCGTTATTTCGACTCTCGACTCTCGTACTTCCCAGCCCTGCGGCCATAGTGTATTGTATAGTTCTTGTCGTTGGGAGAACTGAATCATCTCGAAAGTTTTGCGATGGAAACGGCAAAGTTGACCGAGTCTCTACAACCACTAACGGAATGTATTTAAGACGTCTCCTACTCGAACAACCATCGTCTGAGTCTTCTCGACTTCTCGACTTAAGTGCCATCCTTTCCCCTAGCGTCGACTTCTCTTCTCTTCTCGTCATTGTTATCGTTACCGCGCTCGTCCTGCTCGGCACTGTCTCGTCTCTGTTCATCGTGCTAACAATGTCAGTCTCAAATCGTGCATACAGTAGGGTTTAGACACTTGCAGGAAGATAGCGCATTGATGTATTCCATCGCAAGTTGATCGGTCGATTCAAGAATTTTATTCAAGCGATTGAAGGATTCATCGCTGTTCAGGAGATATAGCTCCTTCAGCTCGCGAGGCCCCTGATCCATCTCCTTCATAATCTTCTGTACTTCCTCTTCATCTGCGCTATCAGATTTTTTGAAAGCACGGGCACTGCTTTCGGCTTCCGAGAATGGGCCTAATGTTTGAGGTGACCAGTACGGTCCAACTAAGAGAATCCATTTAACACCACCATTACTGAGGGGATATTCATTCTTATAAGCAGCCTTTGCTTGATCTTGAGCTTGGAAATAGAGGGAGTGAAAAGTGGCCAAGGTGTCATGATCCTTGATCAAGTCTTTGGGAGAGGGTAATTTCGCCATTTTAGAGTTAGGACGCTTTACTTCTACACCAAGGCGTAATTTAAATGGTGGCTTTTTACCGGGAGGTGCGATATTCACGATCCCAAAGTCTGGGACTTCCGAGCGGCGGTCGTTCTCGTCTCCTGGCTTCCATTTCAGACTCATTTGAGGATATATTGTGAAGCGGGTAGGTGGGTTTTTGTGTAGGATTATGAAGTCAATGAAGATGCCATAGATAATGTCCTCCTTGGGGGATCCTGTAACGGCAGCTTTAACGAGGTTCTGCCGATACAATTGCGTAGTCTCGGTCTCCATGTTGGCGATTGGTTGGTGATCAGGCTTATATAAACCTCAGCCGACCATTCGTATAGTTTAACTTCTGTATTTACCTCCAAATATGACTAATGACGATACGGAATCAGTTGGTATGTCATTGTAAATATAACAGAGTGGCTCACATTAGAAATTATGATTTGGGTCTGTGCGTTAGCTTTGATCTGAGAATGTCTCAAATACGCATGGGTAAGGGCTAGTACTTAAATCTCCGAAGTGCTCGGAGATTCAAGTACTCATCACGTGCTTGAAGCATTGTGAGGTGTGAGGTCGTGAACCCTTGGCGGAGTTTCAAGTTGCACTATTGTTGCTTCTTCTTTCATTCGCCCACCAGTTCAGTTTCACATCGAGTCTAGTGCGTCTTAGAGAGAGTAGAATGGTGCTTGAGGTCACTGACTTTAAGTCGATGCTAGAAATGTCCGAATCAGAGTTTTTCATCAAGGGCTATAAAGTGGATCGTGAGAAGCTCGAAAACCGCTTTGGCCGTCGAGAAGATGACCCTGAGAACACGAGATTTCTCCCTATCGTCAGGTTGTTCCCTCGAGAGTCTTACAAGTACATCGCAGCTGGACAAGAATCCGACGGGCATATTTCTCTCGTAGTCGTTCTCGAAGACGGGCCTGATAAATCCCGTCTGGTGGAATCGCCTATGCCAAATTTTGATCAGAAAGGTGCTGGAGAGTTTTTGACTGGGGGCGTTTGGTCTAAGTTCTAAATTCAACTAATTTTGTGAGTCAAACATATGGTGATATACGAAGGATCTTCTAACGGATTTCGCCACAGCATCTTGTACTTTTGTCGATCGTTGAATACGATGATTATGTTGTTCTATTCTCGAGGCCAAGTCACGGCCGTCAATGCAATCAGACAGAGATCCGTGCTTTGTTCCTTCCCTCACGCCATCGTGCTCATGTTTCTTCGATATTCCCGTAGACTGTATTGTGAGGGCAACGTCTTAGGTCACGCACGTGCTAAGCGCCTCCTGTTCCCATTCCCAGTATATCTCTTCCATTGCTTATTCAGATTGCGGGTGGTGAATGCCGATTCTATCTTTTTTTAAACCTGAATTCATGTCCCACGTGCGTACAAAGGAGCACAGAGGCGGACACATGAAGCAGTGTGTTTAGGCATGTGTGGTAAAGGCAGCGCTGACCATGGGCAGCATGTGCTGACCCATTTTTCAAGTGATAGGTAACACATTAATACGGGCATCAACATTCGACGAAGCATTAACGAGAGCATCGATAATAACGCACTATTCATGCACTTCTTGTGTTAGAAAGCTAAGGAGCCAGAGTTCACACGTTCACGACTTTGCATGTGCGCGCTGTTAGCCAGTTGAACGAAGAACGAAGAATAGCCGGATTCAAGCCCGGAGATACACGATCGAATCAGTGTAACCGCAACTGGCGCCTTCGCTATCATAATAAATATCACCATCATCATGACAACGTTAAAATGCTATCAAATAAGGAAGACGACGATGGACCCGCTGCGAGCGACGTGCTTGAAGTTGGTTTGCCGGGTGTGACTATTCTCATTGTCCCGACATTAATATGTTTGCTCCTAACGTCGTCATGTAGACATTGGTGGGAGGTCAGTCCGGAATGGCACACGGCCGTACAACTTGACTAGAATCCCACTTCGTTGAATGATTCCCCAATGTTTTCTTGCTAACGCCGGAATTCAATTCTACCCCAAGACTTTCAAATACGTCGGTCTCGATCCACTGGCAGCTACTCTCTTCCCTTTCGTACTAGTAACCTCATGGCCCGCCGCGGCGGCCCTTGAGGGGCCATACCTAACACTGTCAATCTCACTCGTGTCAATTTTGTCACTATTTGTTGACAAACCGCGATCTGACAAGGGGAAGAACGTTCATGAAGCCGAAAGGTCCTTCTCGCTTGGTTCTCGGCCAGCTAACTGCATATGCTGCCTCGATTTTGAGCGCTCAGTACAACACGCACCTTCACGGTGTTAATTACGAAGGACTACATGAGACTGATCCGATGGGTGTGGTCGTCATCGTGCCAATATACTTCAACACCAAACTATACCTTTCCGTTTTTTTTACCCGCTACAACACTGCAGATGTTGAAATTCACGGCCATGGTTCTACTGTTGGTTTACCCACCGACGACAAGATTAAAAGTGCCCAAGCCTCTGTCAGTGAATTCACCCCGGAGACTCTTCTTCTAGTACCTGCATGACTGTGCCCCCTCGCGGCTAAGCGTCGCCACGCGCCCCTGGTTTCCGGAGTCCCAGTCCAGGTTTTCCTGACAAAAAACGTCCGGGGATACCTATCCCGGATCTCGTTTACGGCGGTTCCGTCCAGGTTTAAGGTCGCAGGCTTGGGTGCCTATTTGTGGCACCGATACAAGGGGCCGTAACCTCTGGTACCCACAAAGGCGATGACCCTCACAACGCAACAGTAATGAGGACGCAGATGGCGGCCGCGTCAAGTCACTCTTCCTTTCGGTGACAGCGTCAGCCTAGGCAAGCGTGACTTTTCAGCTTCGGGTGCGGCAAGCACAAGGACCAAAATAATAATAAGGGTGGTTGTGGCATCATGATTGCTCGCTCGCGTAGTCCGTTTTCACGTTTCTGCAGTACTAGTGATTCTTGAGAGAAAGTCGTCACATTGCACCAGAGCGCCACAGTTGTATATTAACATCGACAGATTAGATTATGCAAAAGGGTATATCTCGCCCCCCTCAGCCAGCATGCGAAACCGATTCTATCACGTAATCCGACCCTTGCCCGCTTGCCACTGCCAGTCCACCGGACTTCCTGTCTTGCAAGCGCCTGCGCGTGTCAAGACTGACTCTGCCATCGCCACGTCTGGAAGACGTGTTCGCTAGCACAAGAGGCACGAGGGTCGAAGTCGTAAGCTGACACCCGTGTCAGCACGCGGAATGGGACATAAACTTCCCCATCTGACGACCCGTTTCCATCCCAATCTCTTGATAACCAGCTTCTCAAAATATCAATGATACGGCTATTAGTAGGTCGTCCATCTCCATCGCCTAATTATACGATGAATGGGATATTTGTATCCTAGAGTAGAAAAGCTCGTCAATCATTGGGATGTGCGTCAAAGATCGAGTACTGACAATCTCATGAGAGCTTGATAACTATAGATGTATATGTCAGAATGAAAAAATGGCGGGACTTTTGAAAGACGTTTCACCTGTGGTCTCTGTCGGAACTTATTTTTCTTCATATATTCGCTGATAACAATGGTCTAAGTTCTAGTTAGAGAGACGATAAGGCGCACATACCGGACACTTTGTATCAGCGCCTTGTAGGTCAAGGCATTATTGGACTTCCTCATGGTATCAATAAAGGCCTGAAAGATCGATGGTCGGGCGTGGTTAAGATCATTTGCGAGAAAAATCAGTTGAATGAGGCTTACCCGTCTTAGTGCGCCACCTAAATGAGTTTCTCCGGCCTTCTGGTTATCCTTACTAGCACTCAAAGAAATCTATAGGAAATTAGGGGGGATAGACTCCCACATGAGAAGATAGTACTCACAGCGATTGCCTTGCTTTCCTTCTGGCGCAGTACCTCTAATCTGTATGGGTGTCTGAACTTTTTGACCACCCCATCTGAGTGATACTGTGCAGTATATGTCAGGCAACTTGGAGCGGACCAGAAGTGGTGTTGACATACAATATGGGGAAGATCTTGGATACGGTAAGTCACAGTCAGGAAATCACGAGTACTGAAGAAATACGGACCTAGAACAGTCCCAGAATGACAGGACTGCCGGTGCAGACATATTGTCAGTGTACTCATATGCTATATCATATTGTTGGTTGGTCTCACGTCGTAAATAGCAGTCAAGCGACATTTCGGAGGAAGAGATTTCACCATGATTTCATGCATGATCTGAGGAATCAAAGAAATGGATTGGTAGGCAAGCACGCGGTTGTTCATAGCGACTTACATCATCGACAATTAGCCCGGGTGTGTCGGCATTCCGGTAAGGATTGCCGAGGTAATCCTCACCGCAAATGCCTAGAGATGTTGTGTTAGCGACAGCCATCCCACTAAGAATGCGTGGCAACAAACACTCGTCTAGCCCATCGAGTTCGTCTCCGTCCATGTCGTCGATCTGGACGCCATGGCCAGAAACTACGTAATGGGTCAATTCGGAATTCAGTCAGTAAGTGTACGTCGGATCATCCAAGTCATAACACGCACAATAAAAAAACAGGGAGTCATGAGATTGAGCACCACGAACTAAATCCTTCATCGCTCCCAGCTGAACGAAGTTTAAGGGGCAGGAGCGACGTCTCACATGGGTGACTCACGATATTTTCTTTAGTCGGACGATTCCGTGGTGGAGTCCCAGTCTCGTCAGTCATGAGACGGATGTCATTGGCTGCAAAGCGGAGGTCGGCTAGGGGGATTTTTAGAGAAATTATCTCGTCGATTGAAAAAGCAAAGCCACAGTACCGCGAACGAAGTCTGCCATGCAATGTGCGTCCTCGACGCAACGCTTTAACTTAAAGCGGGGGTCCCGATGCTGAGTGTAATTGACCCCGATCTTATATGCCCATAAGAATCAGCATGTAATACTCGACGGTTTGACGGTTCACATACAATAAGTGCCTTCCGCTTCCTAGCGACCACGGTACGATCGGTCCTACTGTCTTTCGTATGAGACTGACGCAAAAATGGCACAACTGAGGTATACTCACGGGTATAGTCCCGATGCGAGCTGTACGCCAGCAGGACCTTGAGGCGGAGGGGCTGCAGTCATATGTCGCGGGTTCTCCTGACACAAGAAGCCGGCGGGAGGGTGAGAGAAATAAGAATCGTTGGCTGACTGGCCCGGGTGCGAGTACGATCCCCCAATTAAGTTCCGATCACCAGCAGAACCCTGAAGCTGAGGCCTGGATGGAGTCATAGGTGGCGGATTCTGTTGACCAACGAAGCCGCCAGGATAGTAAGGGTAATGAGATTCATTAGCAGACGGGGGCGAGGAAGATCCCCATAATGCGTGGTGTACGCTAGCAGAACCTTGAGACGAGGACCAGGACGTAGTCATAGGACCCGGGCTCTGTTGATGTACGACACCGGGAGGGAGAGAGAAGCCAGCTGGTGGGACCGAACGCAATTGAGCGTGTTTGGAACGGGGATTTAGACCAACGGGAGGTTGTTGTGAAGCCTGCCGGTGAGACGTGCCATACCCCATTGGCATTCGGGGTTGAACCTGAGGCGACGTGGGAGGTTGTGTATATGGACCCCTGTACGTTGGATGGGAGGTTCCATCACCCTGGGGAGCATCATAATAGTGAGATCTGCCAGTGGGATATCTGCCTGCCTGAAAACCAGGTACGTTTCTGGGCAACAGCATATTCAGCACGTATAGGGGCATAAATTTAATTTTGCGTCCTACGTACGGCACTGGAAAGTTTAACGGGTACCTACAAAGATCACAATCGGTCAAATGAATGTCACTATACGAAGGTAACGTAACATACTGGCTTGCAACCGGGTGATCAGGGGCATTGTAACAAGACTCGTCGTACATGGTATGAACGCCACTTGTAAGGATGACGGGGGGGCGTGGCGAAAAGCGATGGTGCTTGGGCAGACTTAACTTTATACGTCAAGTAGCTCGAGTCATAGCAGTGCGAGCACAGCAAGAAACTGATCCTACTACACGGATTCCTTGGTTCGGGACTGTGGCGAGTACTATACGCACTGCCATATCCCTAGGAGACTACATTTTTTGTTCCTCAAGAGGCGCCTTGGAACGGGTAATGGCCTCCATAAGAGAGCAAGAAAGCTCCGTAGCTTGAAGGCGAGGGCAATCAAGCGAGGGTTCACGCGCTTCCCGCAAATCAGGACACAGTCCAGGAATCAGTTTCATTCACACTGACGCCCATCAAAGCTATGCATTTAGATTTGTCAAAGCGCTTACAAGCTGATGATTTCGGCAATTCAACCAGACAAATTATGCACTCATGCAATAAACTCCAAATCCCTGTCCTAGGAAAAAGCGACAAACGTGTTTCATGGTGAAACTGAACGCACGTGTGAACTTGAAAGGATCATAGGTAGGTGGGACAGGGTTGAGAAAACGAACTCGGCCTCTGAGTATAATTTGTGCGCAAATGACAGTAATGACACCAAATCAGACATCACATGTGCGGGAATAAAAGATAATGCTTACCAAATAGGGAAGAAGAGACGTGATATCATCAGTGTTGCGTCGCGAACTGGAATTGGATGAGACGATCTGGGGAGGTCAATGTACGGCTTCAACCATCGTGACAACCATATTGCCGTGTATTTGCTGCTCAAAGATCAGTCACTGAGACAAAAGCAACTGCGTTCAGCTTACTTTGTCAACGATGCGCCCTGTTTCTCGTAATCTATAGGATAGATGATTTGAAAAGGCATTTCATATGATCAAAAGTGTCGGCATGAGAAGGTTGAGCCAAGTTCAATTAACCAGCATACAATGGACAAGCCAATCATTCGGTCACGCGTTCATCACCAACCATTGCGTTGCGAGAGAACGTAAGAAAGGAGCACCCTTGGGCGCAAACGCTACAATATTGCCCTGTATCGAGGGCGGATCTCGTAGATTAGTGTCAGTGCCAGTATCATATTATTGCGAACGCAACCAAGTCTCTCTAAGACGGAAACGTGGCATAAGAGATTGGTGTTAGTAAGAACACGGGGGTGAGAGTACCGCAGGGGAACCTAGCGTCGTTGAAACCACTTCTCGATGTTGGTTGTCGATCCCGATCTACTTTCAGATTTGGAATAAGGTTGGTTCGCGGAACCGGATGAAGACGGACGACTGCACGTACTTGGGGACCGTAATCCTGCTGCCCGAATAGTGGATAAGGAGGTGGTTGAGCTGGTGAATGGGGTGTGCAATAAGTTCATCTGCCGGTGAGACCATGAAAGGGGAGCTTACGGGGGAGAGCCGGGGGAGAGCCTGGTGAGCCCTTGTGGGCAGTATGGCTCGGCAAGAGTATCAAGAGGGGAGCTGGATGCCCGATATGTTACCGATAGGATGGGTGATCCAGAAAGATCCCCGGGAGGAGGGCCAGACGGTACCAGGATAACGGGAAGGAGGAAAGTGGGAGTGGGCAATCTCAGGCCACAAATCTTCTTTGGCTGCGTAGGCCTTAAGCCTTAAGGTTAACTGCGACGATCCAGGCCCGACTTGTCGTTCGCCGAGATACTTCCTCATGTAACCCCGTTCCCCAGCAGGCAGGCCGGAATCTCTGCCTTTTTCACATCTCGCATTCTGAAAGACAGTTCCTTTAACGGACTTTGCACGCATAACCGGGCATCGCAGAGGGTACTACAATGGCGCTTCCGACGGCACCTTTTCAGTCCATCGCGATGGTGTAAGACAGATGAGTTTGGCAAGGAGCGGTTAGAGAACTGAAAAAAAAAACACCGACGGGATTCTTATCTTCGTTCGTTGAACCACCTCTCGAATTCCACTTTACAAGCCTGAGCTGTATGCAGTTCCAGCCGAGCTCGAAGTCACCCAGTAGCCGCTCCACCCTCACACAACTATTCTGACAGCTTACTGCCTTCTCTGGCCTGAACCGGAAGTGAGTCAAACCGGAAGACCAGCAAGGATAAAGCATGAGGCAGGGGCGGGGGCGTGTGCTGGCATATGTACTGCCCTAGGTGGTGTTAGCCAGGAACCGCAGCGGCCGACGCTCCGAGTCCTTTCCGAGTTCTTCCCATTTACGGTACCGCCACAATCAGGCCCTCGTCGTACAGCTGCCACAGCCACCATGGACTTGGACGTCCAGATGGACCATCACAGTCGGTAATTTTGGACCCGTAATGCTGATGCCCGTCTAGGGTCTGTACGTGCTTGGCGAGCCCATATTGGATGGTGCCAGCGCACCCAAAACCAGGAACGCGTAACCTTCAAGGTTGGCGTCTTCGAAGGCTGCGATCTGAGCTCGCCGTGCCTACGGTGACGAGGACGGTGAGGGGGCTGTATAAAAATCAAACTTAGAGACTCTTTCTTTTCTGTAACTGCGCCACACAAGCGTGGCTTTTCAGTGTCGAATCCACAAACGCAAGGAGTAGGACTGTCGTATCATCGACGCTTAGTTTGGTCGGACGTCTCTGCCAGGCTCGTACATCGCGTCATTGTTGAGAGGATCTGTCACGTTGCGCCAGAATACTACGGTTATAGACTACATCGACGGATTATACTACTAATGCACGAAACGCATCCAATTAGGAGGGTTGCCTGATGAAAGCGGTATGAGCTAAATAGGGTGAGCTAAGGCGGACGCGCGCGGGGTATTGTCTGTGTAGACAATATGATCTCAGTATCCACGCGTACGGCACGATAACTGTATGTATTCACCTGTGTAGACAATATGATCTAATCTAGGTGAGTATGTGTGATAGTAGGTAAATGAGTATAGCGATGCTCACCTCAGTATCCGCGCGTACGGCACGATAACTGAGGGAGCGGGTCTGCTGCTGCGTACTCTATATATGCACGACGCGGGCTCAGTGGCCCGGGATTATGGTAGGGACTAGTCAAGGTTATCTACTAGTTACTGAATAGTATGCTGGCATGGTACTGCCAGAGTGTCATAGGTAAGAATATTAATGGTGCTAAACGTGTACTATATACTTGTCAGTCCGTCCGTCTGCCACACGGGCGCTCCGACGCTCCGTTCCGTGCTCACATCGACATTGCCCTGGCTTATGCGTTCCTGTACATGTCAGGACGGCAGATTCTACCATCACCGGGTCTGAGCGATGTCTGTGCCTACATGTACGAGGGTGGACCATCATAAGTTAGGACGGTAAGATCTGCGTCGATCAAGGGCGAGACGGGACGTAGATTTCCCCATCTGACCCCTGTAGTAAAACCACAAATATTAATGCACGTGCGGGAAAGGAGTGGCATTGAAGGAAGGTGGTGTGGGCAAACACGCGAGGGTGCCCGGGAGTAATTACACGCGACTTATACTACTCGAAAAGTAAGGGTGTCAGTATGGTAAATGGAAGGGAACATTAGTATGGTACGAAAAATTAGTGTACTATTCTAAAAGTAGGGAGGAATGAGCGGGCGCGAGCTCGACTTGATTCCACATCCTTATACAATAAACGGGAGATTGGTGTCCTAGAGTAGAAACGAATGTCAGTTACTGGGATATGCGTCGGAGTGTTCAACGAACTATCACGTAAGAGGTTGAAAACTATAAAGGTGGGTTAGGTTTGGTAGGTAAAAGTGAAGAGCGAAAGAGCTCTTACCTGGGGCCGTTGCGGGATCCTGTAAATCTCCATGTACTCACTAATAATAATGGTCTAAGTTCTAGTCAATGAGACGTTGAAACGTACATACATGACATTCCGAATCAGTGTTTTGTAGCTCAACTTATCGTTGGGCCTTCTCATGGAGTCAATAAATGCCTGAAAGATTGATGGCATAACTCAGGTGACGCAGAAAGAAAAAAAACAGCTGAATGGGGCTCACACATCTTAAGGCTCCTCCACGGTGTGTCTCCTTAGCCCTCTGGTTATCCTTACTGGCGCTTAGAGAGACCTACAAGAACATTACACGGGACAGGCTCACACATGAGAAGACAGTAGTACTCACAACGTCCGCATCGCTTTGTTTCTGCTGCAGGACCCATTCCCAATTTGGGTGTGTGAATGGTTTCACCACTCCATTTGAGTCATACTGTGCAGGTATGTCAACGCGACCTCGAGCAGAGCGGTCTAGAAGAAGAGTTTGCATACCACAAAAGGAAGGTCTTGGATATGGTTAAGTTAGTCAGTCAGGAAACCACAAATATTGACGAAACGACGAACCAAGAGCCGTCCCTGAGTGGCACGACTACAAACATAGTCAGCGTGCCCGTACTGTGCCGTATCATATGGTTAATCTAGCTCACGTCGAACAAAACGGTTAAGCGACATCCCCGAGGAAGAGGTCGCACTAGAATGTTATGCATCACCTAATGAGACAGATAATGAGTTGGTAAGCAGAATATGTAGTTGTTCACGGTGGCTTACATCGTCGACGATCAGACCACGTGTATTGGCAGTCGGGTCCGGGTCGTCACCACGATAATCCATGGCGCATATACCTATTGATATTCCCTTTGTCACGGGCATTTTACCGAGAGGACACAACAACGACGAACACTCGTCTAGCCCATCGACCTCATCGCCATCCCTGTCTTTGATCTGTACCCCGTGTCCCGAGACTGCCAATTGACAGTGAATCAATACAAAATAGCGTTGATGTACGTTGAGGATAATGACGTACAGTACAGAAAAAAGGAGTCGCCGGGTTGAGCGTCGCGGACTAATTCCCGCATCGCCCTCAGCTGAACAAAATATAAGGGTTGGAGCGACATCATAGTACAGAAGACGCACAATATTTTCTTTCATTGGACGATCCAATGGATCCTCAGCTCCGTCCGTCATGGTGCGGATGTTATGGGGTGCAAAGCCGAGGTTAGCTAGGACTCGTGTCAGGAATAATCACGTGACTTAAGAAGCCAAAAGTTGCACCGCAGAGGAAGCTTGCCATAACATTTGCGTCCCTGGTACAATACCGCAATCTAAAATCGGGGTTTGGGTGTTTGGAGTAATTTGTCCCAATCTTCGATTTCCATAACAGTTAGTACTCTATACTCGGTACTCGGTATGATAGTCACGTACGACAACCGCTTTCCGCCAAGCTTCCCGGTTGGTAGTCCCGCTGTTGTCTTCAGTTAGAGACTGGTGCGGGAAAGTACAGTCAGGTAAACACTCGCGAGAATGGTTTTATCCATGCATCCTGTACGTCTGCAGGGCCTTGATACGGAGAGGCTGCAATGAGAGGTCGCGGGTTCCACTGACAAACGACTCGGAAGCCGCCAGGGGTGTAATGGGATGGAGACTCGCCGCCAGTAGCTGACTGGGGAGGGCCTGAGTGCGATCCTGCAAATGCGTCCCATGCGCCAGCAGAACCCTGAGACTGAGAAGTTGGCCAGGCTAAGTCCATCGGTCTCGGGCTCTGCCGACGTACGAAACCAAGGGGATAACTTGAAGGGGAATC